>JAIFKG010001498.1:0-11301 GCA_020351975.1 Phyllosticta ampelicida
GTGGGTCTGTTCTATGTACATTCTCTTGTGGTTGTTGAATAGTGGACATGTCCCTTTTGTATTTTTATTTTTTCAACATCGCGGAAGGCAAGCTTAATATCCATAATTGCTACAACCCCTCAAGGATCCTACACCACCCGCCCCTTTACGACCTGATCCAGTCGTGCAGACAAGCAATCCATGCTCCGCACGCATGCATGCCGTAAGCGGCCCTGAGAGTTTGGTGGGAGAACGGGCCAATCCAAGCTCAACGTGCTGCTGCCACTCGCTCGCCTGCCCCCCGCCGTCTTGACCAAAGGTGCTCGGTTCCACTGCCCATCTACGCCTAGTAACTCTGCGACCACGACGGCAACGGACCAACCACTGCTAACTCAAGAGAGGTTC
Organism: Phyllosticta ampelicida; assembly: GCA_020351975.1. Lineage (NCBI taxonomy): Eukaryota > Fungi > Ascomycota > Dothideomycetes > Botryosphaeriales > Phyllostictaceae > Phyllosticta > Phyllosticta ampelicida. Next base: position 385 of record JAIFKG010001498.1, read on the forward strand.
TGCTGTGTATGGTCCTCTACATGGGCAAAAACACCAACGATAATGTCACCAGACGGCTTGAGAATGCCATCTATCCTCCCGACATTGGCAAGCTCAGAAACCGCCGATGTTGTTAGGGATGAGAGAGATCAAGATACTATTGTAAAGTGTCGCAGTAGGTGTGAGCGTGTATGCGAGCTCCGCCACACGTGACTATTCGGCTAACGGAAAGTAGTAAAGAGAATCAACGAGGTAAATGAAACGGTAAGCCGTGAGATTTGTGGACGTTTGAAGGTAAATAAACGTAACAGATGGTATCAAGTTTGGCGGAGGTACCTGACCACAAAAACACCAGGCGGACGGCCACTCTGAGAGAAGCATCTATGAGCTTCCGTTGAAGCCACCAAGGCTCGCATTCCCCGGAGTCATTGGAGGGCGAAGAGTAAAAACTTCCAATGAGACACCACTGTTCGAACTCGGGTTCACCAACAACCATAACCGCCGCCTTCACGACCAAGCAGAACACCACCAGTCTGCCTGCACCAAGAACATTTTCGAGGCCATCTGCACTGTGCAAGCCGACTACATGAATTACCGAATCCGTGAGTACGACGTGTGCATGTGCTGGGCGCTGGATCAGGGCTTGGTTGGTGAGGCTTTGCTCAACCGCCTCGGACAAGCCTACATTAGAACTGGATATGGAATTAGCTAGCACCCCACTGGATGCAGCAACAACTGCGCCGCACACTTATCTTTCACATTCTATAATGGATGGGTCGAGCAAGCGAGATATCTCACGCCGTTCAAGGTATGCTTGAGCTTTCCCTGAGCGTAGGTTTCGGGTATGTACAGACTCTTCAGCAGGAGATAGAGGCCGACAAGCATGTGCATTTCCGGGACGTTGAAATAGATAAAGTGGAAGAGCGTGTCGATGAAGTAGAGAACTCAAACCCTGGCCATACAGCATTGATTGAGGCCCTCCGTCGAGAGCGCGAGAGCGTTGGCATATCAAACAACCGCCAGCAGCACTCCCTCATCTCCTCGCCTAAACGCGCAACAATGTCCAAGCCAAAGCCGCAACTATGAAATGTCTTAGGTGAAGAAACGCATCGCCGACGTCCCCCCAGCCTTGAAGAGGAGCCCGCCATCAAGAACCACAAGGCCCTGCTTGGCGCCCAACTCCGGCGCGAGCAGCTGGATGTCTTTGCAGGTCTGCGCCACAATATCTCACTTCCCGACACCCGCAACAACGCCCTACCTACAACTGTCGACGACTCCCTGTAAGTCGTCGACCGGTTTATTTTGCAACAGACTCTTGTGTTGCGTCGCATCCTCGCGTTATCCAACCTTAGCCACTGCAACCTTTAGCTCTCTGCACCGACAGAACGTCACGGTGTGCATACGAGCAGGTTAATCATGATGGAGGATGAGAAACCTGGTTGTAATTGTTAAGTGAAGCTTGTTTTTACAGCTGAAATATATACAGTTCTCCCAGGTTTCCAATCCCTTGAATCCCACTGCCGAGTGCCGGCCACCCGCAACAGCAAATCACGCTAGCTGACGTGTAATTGTTGTTGCAATCTCCCTACCGGCTACTACTGCATGGATGAACGGTGCTCCGACAAATCAAGCTCAAGCTCCACTTCACAAGCTCCACTTCAAGTGATGGAGCGGCGCTCGGAGGAGACAAAGTCCAAGATTGTCGAAGAGGATGCCGTCAGTTTCTTCAAGGCCAATAGAACTTAGATCACCGATCACCGAACAACTACGCGACGCCCAGTCTGCCGTAATCCTCTGCGATTGCAACTACAGAAAGAAGTTCCAGCCCTCCGCCGGTACAGGCGCCCACGTCACATAATGACGCCCACTCAGCGGCTCCTACTTCGCTTGTATACACATCTCGACAGCGACCCGGTCGCAAACGAGCAGACTTCGATTCGCCATCGTGGTGCCCAGCTAGGCTCACCTCTGCCAGATGGCCCCTATGCATTCCCTCGACTTGAATCAACCTCCATTGGCCGGGTTGTACATGCTGTTTTCGTCAGCAGGCGAAACTTTCATCTTCTTCACACTTACCAAAAGTCAATGTTCTTATTCAGCGACAAGCCGCCGTTGTTGCCGGCCCATATTGGAAAGTCGTGCGCTGCAACGAGTCAGCCTTTTGGCCCCCCAAAGCATTCGAAGCCTACCTTTTCCACTGCCGCCAAAGACGGCGAAACTGAGAATAAAGACAATGACCTGGGTGCCTCCATCCAGCGCCGCGGAGATGAGATAATTCCACCGCACGAAATACTGCGGCCTGTACTTTCGGAGGTAGCTACAGCCATTAGTCACAGCCCACGGACGATTCGAAAAACTCACAATTGTGCAAAGAATCCCAGCACGAAGTAGCTCAGGATCGAAGAGTTGACGCCAACAAAGAGCCAGCCCATGTACCACAGTATGATGCTGAGGTTCATGTACTCAAAGAAGCGAATCTTTGTCTTTTTGTAGATCAACCAAAAGGGAATGGGCACGATAAAGCCGAGGAGATACGAGATAGTGACCCATTCGTAGCGGGCGCCGACGCTGAACATGTGCTTGGCCATGGACCAGGCGAGGGCGAGCGTGTTGTACTGCTGCACGTTCTGGCCGGACCAGATGTTGGAGCCCTCGACCGACTTGAGCACTTCGAACTGATTGTCGACTATGGTCTCCATCATGATGTAGTCGAAGATGGCGCCAATGACGGTGCCCAGCATCTGCGCCGTAAAGGTGGAGCGCGGCGAGAGATGGGCGAGCTGCGCGAGCTTAAGATCTCGCAGGAGCCACTGGCCCTGCTGCACACCGTTGTACCCAAAAGTGGTAAAGTACATGTTGGCTAGCGGCCTTCCAGGATGCATGTAGCCTGCCAACATCTGGAGCACCGGCTGTTGATTGAATCCAAAGCCTGTGAAGGTTAGGAATGACTTTCAAAACATCTTTTTTGTAATCACCTGTTATTCCCATCTGTGCTCCGAAGAACAAGATGAATATCGCCGCAAAGACGTTAGATATGATGTACCCCCACCAAGGCAAGGTGCTGTTGACGGCGTATAGCGTGATGATACCAACGATGAAGGCGATGACAAGAACCGCCCCATACCACCATTGCGGCACTTCTTGGTAGTTGTTTTGCATCATCAACCTGAGCGGGTCAGCATATCAACCTGAGTGGGTCAGCACAAATGGTAAGCGAGCGTACTTGTAGTGAGGATCCATGGTCGGATCCGCAAGGATGCGCTGTTTGTGTTCCTCCTGGGTCTCTCCGCCTTGCCAAAACTTCCACCAGGAGGGGTTGAGGGCCTTTTTGAGCGCCGACGGCTTCAAAAACGACCAGCCTTCTTTGATGTCCTGTCGTCCGGTTAGCGAACTCCAGGCATCGTCGCATCCACTTACGTCGTAGTTCCAAAGAAACATGTGCATCAACGCAGCCGTGATTCCCATGTTTGTTGTAATCAGATACGAAATGTACGACGCCGTCATATAAGGAACACCTGCCTCGACGACGGCCGTGTCGTTTATCGTGTTGTCCGAATTGAGGATGTTGGTCAGGTTGTACTGGACGTAGTTTGTAAAGTTGGAGCTCGGATCGTACAAGAGCTGCGACATGAATGGGACGTCCATTGCCCGCCATACGTTCATGTAGTACAGTCCCATGTAAAGCTGCTGGTCAGCGTGATTAGGAACAATGGGGTGTTACTTACGCAGATGCAGAGCAGGTAGCCAATGCAGGAATTGGTCAGGGTGTACAGCGGCAGCCAGAGAGGGGAACCAAGAGATGCAATGTACTGCCAGTCAAAGCTGATGCTCAAGAATCCCAACCCCTCATTGCCTTGGGATCCGCCAAAGAGGTTTGTAAAAACGAGCGAGTTTTGATTGGCAAGGCAAAAGATCGAGACGCCTTGCAAAAGAGGAAATATCCATTCCTATACCGTCAGTCAAGCCACGACGCAGTATTGCAGTCTTACCGGAATGATCTCGTAAAGGAATATGGCGAAGAAGACTATGAGAAACACCCGCAGGCGCTTCCAAGTCTCGGCGCGGTCTCGATGCAGCGCCTCGAACACAGAATTGACCGGGATATTGATGGGCCACAGCATCTTGGTCGGTTGGACTGTATGCCGTTAGCCGTCAAGCACACGAGATTGTGACTCCGTACCTAGGACCTCGCGCCTGCAACAGTCAGCTTGCGCAAAACAAGACAAGAGGAAGTCTTACATCAATCCCGCGATTCCGTATCCCAACAGCTGCGACGAAATGACCAAAAAGACGGCTGCCCCCGGACTGGGGCTTTCGTCGTAATACAGCCTCTGCGCGGCGAGAATCTCGGTGGCGACGGCGCTGGTGGCGCCCGCGGATGCCATTACTACGATAAAGGCATGTTCCTTTGAGTTGAAGGGGAACGGGTTCAGGAATCGACCGATGTTACCGCTTTGCGGCAATAAAGCCATTCCCTCCCCAATGACGTAGGCAATAACAGTCTAGGATGTAAGAATTGATCTGACTAGATGATTGGCAACTCACCAAGAATATGACGGAGACATAAATGGTTTGCTACAATGGTCAATAGACGAAAATCATGGAATCCCATGACCTACGGGCTTGAAGTAGTAAATGGTCTGCAAGACGGCCGAGAAAATGGACAATCCGGATCCTATAGATGTCAGAAAAGACTTGTGGCGTACGGTGGACGAACCAATAAACACAGCTCTAAACGTCCATGGACTCAAGGTCGGGTCACTGGGACTGTTAGCACCCCCACTATGAAAGACAGCGAGACACGCACTCATCGACATGCAACACGTGGGTAACAAGCTCCTTTGCATCGCTCACAACAACTGCCTCGCCAAAATGGTTTTCCTTGCGCACATCGTAGGAAGAGTCCGTTTCTGAACCAGCAACTTGTACCTCAGGAGCGCCTTTCTCGCTTAGCCCTTGCTCCTCGTCGCGCAGCTGCGGACCTGAGAATGCTTCCGTGTTAGTAAAGACTGCCGTTTTCTCCGGTGTCGCACTGATTTCCTTGTCGGGATCCATGATGCAACCAAATTTTTTGAAGAAAACGAAGACAAACAGAGCGGAGGGGGGGGAGGGCAGCTTTTTGATGGTACTGCGTCTAGATAACAAACAGTCAAACTTTGTTTGTGCGTTGGAGTGGTGATAACCATTCGACCGATCCCTATTTAGTGGTGCACACGGCACGTCAGCCGATTTCACTTGGCGATAGGGGCACTAGTGGCCTGCGAACACCTTCCGAATCAATTCGCATGCCTCGGATCTAGTGGCAAAGTTTCAAGAGGTGTCGTAGTTCTATGACAGATTGCAGTACAACGTACGTTCTCGCGATGGCGTTGATTAGCCCCAATCGGTAGGTAGTAGTATTGAAACTCTGCAAGATGCAACACGATAACACCACACAAGGAAGCGGGGTGTAGCTTTTGGTTCGGTCGCTCTTATCCTTATCTAGGAACTCGCGGCAACTCCCGCGGTAGGATACTGGTTAATTTTACGAACACGTTTGCCGAGTTGGCGTGAAGGATCAACGTTTGGGAAATCGAAAGACCGGGAGTCAGGAAAAGACTAAATTGAGGCGTGCAAGCTTTGAGTAGAGAAGCGAAAGGATAAAGCATACGGTCGCTCCCGTCCGGATTCCTCGACAGCAGATTCACCAGGAACCATTTTTGCATGCAACATTGATTCATTGCAAACTACAAACAAACGATGCTCTAATGCGATTGATGAAAGCCGCTATGGTATACACTAGTCCGGATCTACGATGAAGAAACTAACACTGAAAACTGGCATTGCGTACCTCTCATGGTCTTTACCTGGAAAACTCACCTTTATGACAAGCCTTCGACGTGGATGCTCTTTTACATGACACAGCAGTCGTTCTTCTTGCCAGAGGGATTTTGGTCGTGCCTGAGCCTAGGCGTACGACGGGGCGCGTACAAGCCAGTGATGGCCGCAGAAGTGTGGTTATGGTGCCTCGGAGCAGTGTTGTACAAGTGGTTACGCCTCGACGGCGCCGCAGTGTCGGTATTGTACCTCTGTGGCGCAAGGTCGGCATAATACCTCAATGGCGCAGTGTTGGCGCGACGCGGCGAGGACAGATTCTCAAAGCGAATGCGGCCCCGTCCGAGTGCAGTGCCAGGGGACAGCTCCTCTTCAACAGGATACGCCCTCTTCCCCGGTCCAAACGCACCCTCATAGCCAAAGTCGGGATTGAGGCCCCTGCCCACCGAGCCCCAGTGGCTCGGACGAGCTCTGATAGACGCGTCGTTGGTGACGGGCTGAGGCTCCGTGTTTGATGGGTAGTGCTCGTCGAGAATGGCCAGCTGGCTGAGTTTGACGTAAAGCGACTTGGTCTCTTCGCTCTCCAGACCTCTGCGGGTGGGGGCGACGCGGAGGGCCGTGATTTCTCGATGGAGCCTACCGCGCAGGGAAGCAACCTGGTACGGACTCAGTGGGGTTTGGACTCTGTGGTATTGATGATGAGGGTTGAGAGAAAGGGGATGGGGAGGACCGGACCTACCATTGCTAGCCATTCTGTGGGGTTCTGGTTAGTGTATTGAGTAAATGGGTGCTAGGCAAGTCTTGTTCAAGCTCACTGTCGAATGTCTAGTTGAGGAAGCCTGGAAATTTAAAGCGTTTCGCCTGCTCAAACACCGACATTGAATAAGACTGCGGAGGTTGAGATCAGAGATGGTAGACACAATGTATTTGTTCCAGCGTTGATGACGCACAATACCTTTGTTGTGGTGGCACACTCCCATCACTCCAACTTTGTTCAGCGAAATCTTCAGCATTTCGGAAGAGAAGCACAGCAAGGCTTCTGCGCGACAAGATTGCTTTTTCTCCATTAAACTTGAGAAGTAATGTTTTTTTTTTTTGCTATTGTATCCACGCAAGGCACACGACAATTTCACCGAATGACCAACACATGAACGCGCTTATCAAAGAGCGGCTCGCCAGTCATTGAAAAGAAGTTTCACAAAATTGCAAGCCTGTTGCCAACGTCACGTTGAAAGTCTTACTCGGGGCTCGACAGCTCTCCGGGACTCTCTTTGGCACTTCAACTCTCTGTTGTCCAGTCGCTAGCACGCTCGAATCTGTAAAATTCAAATAGCCTAACCCAGTCCAAGTGAGTGGATGGGTGAGGGCGCGTTCGAGCGAGTGGCGGCAGATTGAGTTGGCATAGAGAGAAAAGAGTCCAACTGTCAATTCTCTACCGAGTGTGCTCCTCATCTTTAGTTCCGTCAGCGCAGAGCGGAGACATGATGTAGAGACTAGGCAGACGCAGCAGACAAGTGTGGTTGTATTTCAGCATCTCAGGCCGACCGAAGAGTAGGAAGAGCAACAAAGACAAAGATTTCAGGGCAGGGCCGAAGCCCCGTAGCCCCCAATCTCTGCCGAACATTATGCGACTCCCGATGGAGGAATCGGACTAGTACCCGGAAAAGCTCAGGGGAACACCGTTGGGCGTAGAATCACCAACTGCTGCGCAGCCCGGCTCTGAGGTTGATGGAGAGAAATTATGGTGGCGGTGTTACAGAGAGCCGCCTTCGTTACATCACTTTGACAGTGACGACCACAGCGACCAGCCCGTCGATAAAATACCAAATGTTTCTGTTCGTGAGCCGCTCCTACACCCCAGCGATGCATGCACGCTCTTGGTGTGGCAGAAATATTGAAACTCGCCCCGTGCTTTTGACGGGCACGCTGTAGTTCAGAAGGCGGGGGAGACCAAAAGATGATACGACTTGATGATTCAAGATGCAGTATTCAAACGACACCTACTCATCGAACCCACCAAACTCACTCCCACTTTCATCCACCTTCCCCTCCTTCTCCTCCTTCCTCCTCCTACTCGCCTGCGCCGCCTCCCTCCGATTCCGATCCGTGCGCTTCTCAAACCCACTGCGCGTGCTAATCTGGGTGCGCCACCTGCCCTTTGTGCGCTCACCTTCAACACCCGCTCGCCGCGCCTCAACGCCGCGCCGCTTAAGCTCCTTCTTGTCGCGCTTGCTCGGCGTTGGCAGCGCGTCCAGCAGCCACTGCTTGATGCAGCTGTCCTTGTCGTCGACACCGCGCACCTGCTCTGCGCGGCGTATCACATTGGCAATGTTCTTGATGTACGGGATATCTTCCTCCGTGTACAGCGTCACGGCGACGCCGCCGGTGCGGCCTGCGCGGCCCGTTCGGCCGACGCGGTGGACGTAGGCGGCGCCCGAAGAGGGTGCGTCGTAGTTGACGACGCCGTTGATGCCGCGAAAGTCGACGCCACGCGCCAACAGGTCCGTCGTGATGAGAACCCAGACCTCACCGCGGCGGAAGCGCGTCATGACGTCGTCGCGCTGCTTGGACGACAGCGACGAGTGCAGCACCGCGATACGGGAGGAGCCGCCTGCTTCAGGGGGAATATCGTACAGCAGTTCCGAGTGCAGGGCTTGCGCACGGGGAATGGTTTGGGTGAAGATGAGGAATGGGGGGCGCAGAGCAGGTGAGTCGAGGCTGCGGGGGGCAGTGGGGTGGAGAAGTTGGCGGACGGCCAACAGCTTGCCCTGTTCCGTGGCAGCGTAGGTGAGTTGGTGGTGGATGTTGGGGACGGCCGAATCCTTGAGACCAACAATCATGCGGATCAAGCTGGGGCGGACGATGGACTTGGACGCGAGGGCAGACCAGCGCGAGCTGATCGTGGATATAGCAAGCTCTTCTATGTTCGAGCCCATTGTTGCGGACCAAAGGCTGACTCGGAGAAGGGGGTTCGTCATGGCGTTCCAAATGTCGAGGGTTTGTTGGCGGAATAGAGGATCAAGCAAAACATCCGCCTCGTCTAGAACCAAGTTAATGACGGTTTTGAGGGGGGCAACACTTCCATCCGGGCGTTGTAGGGCGTGCAGTAGGGCAAGGGGCGTCGAAATGATTATGTCGGATTTGACGAGATGTTTCGGAGTAGGCTTGTCGCCGGCTCCTGATTCAACCAGCTCCATTCCCTTTCGCATCAGGGAAACTTTGATGCCCGTCTTTTGACTCATCTTCCTCCCCTCGTTGACAATCTGGCTGGCCAACTCTTTTGTCGGGGCCAGGACGACGGCCTGGATTCCATCTGTGTCCACCTCATTCTTGCCGTGTTTCTGCTGTAGCGAGTGTACGAGGGGAATGAGAAAAGCCAGCGTCTTTCCGCTACCCGTTGGCGCCACTGTCAGCAGATCGATTCCATTTTCTGGCGCGGTTGCCTGAAGAAGCAAAGGCAAGCTAGCCAGCTGCACCTCAGTGGGCATTTTATATCCTTGCGCCTCAATGTTTTCGGCCAGCCGACGAGAAATGCCATGACGACTCCGTAGCTGGTTGAAGGACGTCAAGGGTTCGGGGTACAGCTGCTTGAACTTTTTCTTCGCGGGGACTTCCACAGGCTCCTTTGACTTTTTGCGCTTCTTTGAATTTTGTTCCACTTCCTCCCCGGCCTTGTGGTCTTCCAGAACCGTTACCTTGACCTTGTGCGATCGCAGGATGCGCTTGCACTCTTCCTCGCCCACAGGAGTGTGATCCTCCACCCGCTCCGCAATGTCCTTATTCTCATCCGCTTTGTCATCGTCCTTCTCAATTTTCAAATTACTCCCATGGCGAAAAAATTCGAGCTCTGGAGGAAGGTCGATCGTCGTCGGAGCTGCTTGCGCGCGCTTGCGTTTTCTGCCGCCGGTTTGTCTATCTGCTTCGACCGGGTCGTGTCCGAAAAGTTGGGGATTTGACGATGCACCACTGGACGGTGTGTTCCGGGGCTTTACGGCTTTTCCGGCGCTTGTGCCTCTCGAAAGGACCTTGAGAAAATCCATGGCGAGGGCGAGTAACGGTGGTGTCGTGGGTTACAGGTGAGGCACGGCAGAAGTTCCGCGGCGCGAAAATCTCGGCGGTGCGGTGTCACGTGCACTCAAAATTCCATCATAGTCGATTGAAATGCATTGCCTGCTAACTAGCGTACAAAGGAAATAATCTAGCAGCAAATGCATGTATCCTGCCCCGTAGGACAGGCGTCGCTTCTAAAATGGCCATCGCTCTACTGCTTTTAGGGTTGTAATCCACCTACTTGTCACATTGGGCTCCGCAGCGTCCATCTCCTCATACTGCGTTTGAGACGCTTAGTGATGAGCCCGGGCGCTCGACCTGTAGCCAACAAGCTTCATCCTGCCAATCATCTCACCAACAGTGAAGAATCCAACAACCTCGGCCGCGACGATACCCGCCGAAGTGTACTCGGCCGTGCTCATGTTCCTCAACCTGCCGAGAATGTTGGAGGGCTTGACCGTGCCCGAGCTGGAGTTCTTCAGGGAAGAAAGAATGGTCTGATAGTACTGCTGGAAGACGTCGGCAGACCTGGAGCTGTATGAGCATCGAATCGATGGGGAGTGTCGGTGGCGCTTACGGAGGGCTCATCTTGCGGGTCTCAAAGACAATCCTTCCGAGCTCGAGAACGACCTTGGAGTAGTAGACGGTCGGGGGAACGAGTGCTGTCCATGTCAATTGATGTCGACCGATGGCATCATGGCACAGTCCATCGATTCAGAATTGGAGCAGCATGCCTGCGATTGGCAATGGAGTTTGGGCGCACTTACACTGGACGAAGCCGACGACCTTTGCGGTTCTACCACCCATGGCGCTCAGACGCTGCAAAAGAGCAGAACCATACTCGGTGGCCTTGGAGAGAGCGGCGCCGGAAGAGGCAGTGGCGCGGGAAAGGCCCTCGGTAGCTTTGGTGGAAGCTTGAGAAGCCTTGTCCTTCGCAGCGTTTGCGGCCTCGGAGGCCGTGGAGACGTGGCGAAAGGGGGCGCGTCGCACGGTAAAGCGAGAGTGCCTCAGCACGGCGCGGGAGGCAGCAAAAGACATTTCGGCTGGGATGGGGAGAGGAGATGGGGGTGGGAG
>JAIFKG010001503.1:0-44957 GCA_020351975.1 Phyllosticta ampelicida
CCTTGCCCCTCATCCTCATCAGGTCGGCTTCTCTGCGTCGTCAGTCTCTGTCTCCATCTCTTGAACCTCGTGCTGCTATGCGGCCCTGTGACGGTGGCTATCCATGACGCGAAGAAGCCGACGCCTGTGCCTGGGCCTGTGCCTGTGCCTGTGCCTGCGCCCGCCGCCGCCGACCCAAAGCCCGAGCTGCCTCTCTGCCAATGTACCGTGGCACATCGAGACGGGGTCCTCATCCCTCTGCGCATCCCAGACACTGAAGGGTTTGAAGTCGTCGTCGTCGTCGTTGTCGTTGCTGTTGTGTTCGTGTTGCGTCAATGGTTTCCGAGCGTGTTGCCCATGGGACCGCAGTTTGATTACGTGGCTCTGGTCGCTGACCGCTCAGTATGCCTCCGTGCGTCATTTGTTGCAACCTAGGCGGTGAGGTGCTCCGTCCGTCCTGCTGGGCGCCAGATATTTGGTGCATCTAGCAGCTTTCGAAGTCACGGTGAAAGGCTGTACGAGATGCGTCATAAAGGCTGTTATCAAGGCATTGTTCCGGCTGCCCATCGCTGCCCCTTTTAAGCACACTATCCGGTGCAGTTGATCTCTTCGCGCCTGATCCGCCCTGACTATCAGTTCATCATTAACTGGAAGAAGCAACTTGCAAACGCCCTTTGCCAGACACGTATGCTGGCTCCTACCTCCTACCTCATTTGGTCCCAAACTCCTCGCCACGACTGCCGCCTCCGATATGCCTGTCTTTGCGTGCTTCTTGAAATTGTAAAGAGCATTGGAAGAAGGAGGAGAAAAAGTAGACTATGGACTTGAATCCAGTGTCAAAGGAAAAGCTCACTCGAGCAAAGCCCCCAGAATCAGGCTCTGCACGACAAACTCGTCGCCCACGACCTTGACCGTCCGTTCGCCTCCCAAGTCGACGACTCTGACGCCTATGCCGGCGTCTCCTTTGGTCTCATCTGCTGCTGCTGCTGCTGCTGCTGCTGCCTCGCTCTCGCGCCTGCGCTTCTTGCCGCGCGACCAATTACTTGGGGCCGCATCTCCGCCCTCGAACACTTTGACGGCGCCCCCAACATCGCCTCCGTCGACATACACCCAGTCCCAACCCTCAATTTCTTCGTCCTTAGCCCCAGATCGAGCACCAACACCGTCAAGCAGTGTCTTGCGTGCCTCGACCATGCTGGAGCACCCCTTGACCCGTCGCGCCCCCATGACACGCGTCAAGAACTCGTACGCCGTTCCCCTGCTGCGCTGCTTGACGACGAGTAGGACGCTCTTCCCTTCGAGGAGCTGCTCCCGCCGCTCCAACACTGAAACAAGGCGGCCTTCCTCGCTGCCAGCCTCGTAAAGCGGCTGGATGACACGACTGCGGACTGCGCCGCCGAGCGCAACCGACTCGCCAGCTGGAAGCAAATAGAGCGACCAAGGCACAAGAGCTTTGCGAGCCAGCGAGGCGGTGAGCCAGTGATGCGAGAGACATGGGAGAGATAGAGCGAGCGCTTGGATGTACTTCGTGCGACGCGAGTGGCGGTCGGAAATGAGCGCAACGAAGGAGAGGGAGTTGGCGTAGGGACTAAGGGCAAGAGGTTGACTTTCATTCGCTGCAGCTGTAGCGTGAGTAGCAGAGCCGGCTGCTTTTCTGCCTGACTTAAATTTGGGTGTGCATTTACCACCTGGAGTCTCTGTTTTGCGTTCATTTGTGCTGCCGGTGCCGTTGAACAGCACCTCGAAGCCCGACTCCAGGACTTGTCCGCCATTGACTGTGATCTGCCTGATCACTTGCGTCTTTTCCCGTTCATCGCCATGCCAGGTGAGCGCAAATGCCATGCCCGTAAACAGTCCGCTTGGATTCGTGACGCTTGGTGTTGCGACTGGCCGCTGCGCTGAAGCTCCTGGAGTAGGTAGAACCTGACGTCGGGACATTGTCATCGGAGTGCCAGGCGCTGAAAGGTTCGTTGAAGGAGTCTGGGGCCGCATGTTCAAGTCAGGGCGAAGGCTGGCTGATGTTTTGCACTCGCGGTCCTTGAAATGTGGCCACATGGTACTGGTGAGGTATACACTGGCGAGAGGAACGCTGACCGTCTCCCGCGTGCTTGTTTGAGGCAGGCTGTCGCGCCGCTTGGCTTCAAGGACAACCGTCTTCGCTCCATACACATCAGTAGCCGGGTGGGCATGCTTTGAAACAGCGTCCGAAATTTCCTTGGCCGACAGATGGTCTTTCAAGCCTCGTACGACATAGTTCTTTGTCCTCATATTGGGCAAGTCGACCTTGACAAGGTCGCCAATGCGCAGCTCACAGCGACGTATTTCCCAATCTTCCACCGTGTCTTCGGTACCATCGTCAAAGCGGATTTGGCAACGAATCCGGTTGGTCATGAAAACTGACAGACAGGTCGCTGGGTAGTACGCAATGGCAAAGCCTTTGAAGCGTGCCATGACCCTCTCCGGAGCTACAACTTCCTGGTTGTGTTCTGAAGGGTTGGCAATGGCTTCATGTCCTGCATCAACCATGTTGGCGGGCTCGACATGGTCACTGGTCGCTGGGGCTTTGTCGTCTTCGCCTGTTGTTGGCGTATTACTCTCTCTGCGACTGCGTGGCGTCGGTGTCTTTTTGGCAGCCTTTGCGGGCGCCTTTTCGTTTGAGACTTGTGGTGTCTCTGCGATTTCGGTAACATGGTGAGCCTTGATCGATCGTGCCTGAGAAGGCTTCTGTGGGGTCTCCCTTGCTTTTTTGCTTGGCGAAGGAAGAAAAATGCCGGCCTTTGGGATGGCAGGCCTGGTGAAGGCACTCTCCTCTTGATGAGGGTCCGTTCTCGGAGCAAATCTAGGAGACTTTAGATGAGGCGATTTTGGAGTTGGTGATCTCTCTGGGATACGGTTGATTTTCTTTGGGAATTCACGCAGCGCCATGTGACTATAAGTCTTGAGTCGTTTCGCGGGTCGGAATGGAGACGACCCAGCGCCAGACATGATCTCCGAAAACTCCTTGTCATCATCGTCGAGAATGTCTGTTGGGATCTCAATGTCCTCAAATTCCTCCTGGTGCTGCGAGGGCTCTGCGGCGATTTCTGTGAGCAGGCGAATCGGACGCGTCCACTTCGGCATAGGCTGGACTATAGTCTTTGCGGGACTAAGCTGTGGATTCCGTGGAGACTCCATGCCTGAGATGTGAGCTCGGGCGGTGCTGGAGAGATGTGTGCCGTTTGAGTCTGTCATGTCGTTGGGATCGGCGGGTTCTGGTTTGTCCGGAAGGTGGGTAGAGCTGGCGGGCTGCTCTAGCGCAACTTGAGAAGACAGGTCAGAGCAGTCTCTCCCGTCCGGATCCGTATCTGGAATTGTCGAACGCATTCTCTCGTGGCTTTCCGCTTCTTTTTCGTGTGCGTCTTCATTTCGCTTGTCCTCGATGGGCTCATCGTCTCGGTCTTTCTGGTTCTCGGGCCCCATGGCATCTGGCTCATCTGGCTGCTTTGCAGCGACCTGATCCTGCTCCTCAACTTCAGCATCGCTCTTGTCCGGATCGTCCGATTTATCGGGATTCTGATCCGGTCGTAGAAAAACGTCTTGCCCTTCGTCAGGCCTCGGTGAAGTTTCGATATAGTCCAGACCGCCGTCGATATCGTAGCCGTAATCAGGCTTATCGAAGTCATCATTGACAGCTCCATATTCCTCAATTCTTTCATCCTCGCTTACTTCATTGTCGTTCTCCTCTGCAGCAACCAAAGGGGGGCTGCTCGGCATTGCCGAGTAACCTGTGTCGGGTTGTTCCACAGCCTCGCTAGAAAAGGGCGGTGGCCGGGGGACTGAAGATGTTTCGAGCGCTTGTTTTGCACGAGCTTCTATCTGAGTTATCCTCCCGGCAGAGAATACTGAAATTTGCGACTGTATTATTCGAGTGTCGATAGAGGACGGATCTAGGGGTTGTGGTGGTGGTAGATAGCTATCTTGCTGGCTCGGATGGTGTGGTTGGGAATTTGCAACGGCAACATCGTCTCCGACTAGGGCCTGGTTGTTGCGGTTGCGCAATCTTGCTTCATCTTGATTTGCTCGGGTTGTCGGACTGCCTTTGGGGGTTCCCTGTGATGTTCTGACACCGTGCGAAGAAGTCTCGGGAACCTCAATACGAGGGTGCGAAAGGGACCGTTCCACTGTCGGTGGCTCGGTTACCAGCTCATCCTCAGAATCATCGGATAATCCAGCGTCATCCGAAATCTCCACAACGTCCTGCTTTGTTCTTGCATGTATGGGTGTGTAGAGAACCGTATCGCTCTTGGTAGCGGAAAAAGGCTTCCTCCGACGGGCTCGCAAGCTACCTCCAGACGCGCCAATCGACGCGTCAAACTTCGGGGACATCTGATCAATCTGTCTCTGAAGCTTTCTTTGCTCGGTTTTGCGTTGCTCTCGCGCCAGCTCGTCCTCGTATTCATCGTCGCTTTGTTTGTTCAATCGTTCCAACCTATGCTCGAGCTCCATCTTTCGATATCGGTATCGCATCCCTCGGGATCCCCTCATTGGCATGGACCCGTCTCGAGGTTCGGATGCTGCGCGGGAAGCCTCGCTACGGACCATTCTTGATGGCGAAGACAGGGGCGCGGCGTCGAACTCAAACCGCATGTTGATACTGGGGGAAGGGCGCACTGGATCGGATCTGGCCGAATCTAACTGCGGCGATGTGAATTGCTGGCTGTTGGAGAAAACCTGAGACATGGACAGGGTCGGGACCCCGGTCCCATTGTTGAAGAGGCCCGGTGCTACAATTGCAGAGCCAGGTGTCTTGGTCGCCGACGTGACATCTTCGCCGCCATTGTTGCGCTTCTCGCCAGATGGTGCTGGTGTCTGTGGCGGGAGGTGTATCCCATGTGAAGTTGGCTCAGTGCGGAATGGGCTGTCGCTCATAAACCCCTCGCTGTACTCCGAGGCCTGCGTGGTGTTTCGCGTCTCGGCGTCTTGAACTTCGATCAAGTCCGAGAAAAGGTCGACATGGCCATCGTCGCCCTCATGGTATGTCTCGGGCGGGCAACTTTCCCCATTATCCAATGACTCCTGCGGTCGTGCGAATGTCTTTGCGTGCTGCTTGTATATCTGCGAGTCCATCGGCTGGGTATCTCCCTCATCAAAAGCGGAAAACGTGTGATTCATATTGAGAATGTTATGCGATGCGTTGAGTGTGCGTGTAACCGGAAAGCTGCGCGTCGGCGTGAAACGGGGCCTAGGATGTATGTTCAGACAGGAGCGGCGGCCGAATCGGTCATGGCGTGGAGGAATTGACGAAGGCAGATCAGACGGCGAAGAAGGAGACTCTAGAGATGGTTTTTCAGATGACAGCGCGTTGATGGGCGGCCACTGTTTGGAAAGCTGTCCAGGTAAGTTAGTTGTCGACTTTGACCTGTACCTTGCCGATGTGCAGATCAACGCGTCCGAGTCGGTACGCGCATCCGGCGACCAGGGTCAGAGTGCAGGGTCGTCGCGTCGTGTGAGGGGGCTTCAAACCTCCAATTTGATCTCGTCGATCCGCTGCGTATCCAGCGAATCTTGCTCTGCGTACGACTCCATGATGAAGTTTGCAGACGCTGCGGTGGTTGAAAGGTGAGCGCCGAGATGCCCAAGACGCGAGCTTCATGGCTGCTGGGCGCGCGATCACCTGCCTCGGCATGGCACTTAATGACCTTAGTCAGCAGCAAAGTCATGGCCAGTGCTTCAAGCTTATGCATCTCTCCTCTCTCCATTCCTGACGCGTGTCGCGAGTGATTCGGAGGCTGCCCATTGTCGCACAAATCGGGCTCACTATTTGCAACAAGGGTGGGTTGTAATATCTACGTCGCTAGCTACCTGTTGGGTTAAGTCCCAACCATGGATCTCGGCCCCGAGTTTGTCCGTCCTTGCCGCTTCCACTCCTCCACCGTTTGCGCATACATGTTACAGTCACTTTTGAGTCAGGAGACTGTGACAGTATCACTACGGTGCAGGCAAGAATCCATAAAATTTCTGCGCCCTCGCAACCGGAGAATTCCATTGCAAAGGATCTGCAATGACGTCGAGTTCGGCGAGATCCACGTTGCAGGGTTGAGGCTTGAGGCTGCAGGACAAAGAATATTTGCAGCGAGCAGTACTCCTAGGAGTAGGCGGAAGAGAGCATCAAACACAAATGCCGCTCTTGGGTAATTGATACAGTGTTTTCGTTGCTTTTCTCCCTGTATCTCACATCGACCCCTGCCAACGACCACTCAACACCATCTCCGTGCCTCCGCTTCGGCTTCCGCTTCCGCCTCCGCCTGCCCGGACGCCCGGATGCCGTAAGTCTGCGTCTGGCAACACGGTAGCACGGCAGCACGGCAGCACGGTAGCACGGTAGCACGGTATTGCGCCACTGACGATGGCCATGATCGCCGGTGAATGATGATCTGAATTGCGGAGCGGAGGGGGACGCGTCTCGCATCAACAGCTGGGCCCTACCACAAATCAACCACTCCCTCCGCTTGGCCATCCTTGGTTCTCCCCACCAAACTACCGCCACCATGCTCATAGCCAGCTATCTGCTCTGCCTTGATCTGTCGCTCGAAAAATCGGTATCGTCTGTCGCATAGACGGATCCGACTGCGCCGCTCCAAACCAGGAAGACAGCGCTGTCTTGGTTGCGACTTCAGCTCTGTCTTGAACCCGACTTCTCTGCAATTCAGACCAACGACACATGCTTGACACGCCGCCCTGCACCAGCAAGTCCGCAGTCTCCGCCGCTGCCCCCGAGTTGCCTGCAATCATGAAGCGACACTCCGAGGATCTCCAGCCACCCACGTCGGCTTCGTCTGCCTTGTCGACCGGCTCCATCAGCCTGGAACGCCGCCATAGTCGCTCGACACGCACGCACGTGGTACATTCCCTAGTTCGTCCCTTCAGATATTGGATCCTCAAACCAGGCAAGCCATGGCCTGCCGGCTCGCCGAAGCTCACGCCGTACAAGTCGGCGTCCAAGACTTGTACCGTCACCGAGCGTCAGGTCGCCAGCATCTACATTTACGACCTCGAACCGCGCAAGTCCAGAACAACCACGAGCAAGGCGACCACGAAATCTGCTGCGGCGCATACGAGCGTGGCAAGGGAGATTGCACACGAGGGCGCCCAAGCAGAGACACTGCTGAAGAATGAAGAGAGCGGCATCAAACGTCGCATATACTACATAGCGGGAGGAAGCTGGAAGAAACCTCCTTCCATAGAGCACTGGCAACTCGCAGCCAAGATGGCATCGGCGGTGCCAAACACGGCCGTCAGCGTCATCAGCGTGCCGTTGGCCCCCAACGAGACGGCACCGACTGCGTTTCCAAAGCTGCTTGCAATGTACGAAAAGGTGATGGAGGAGTCGAAGAAGACGGGCGAGCGAGTGATTTGGGCCGGCGACAGCAGCGGTGCCAACATCGTTTTGGGTCTGGTCGGCGAGGCATTGAGGGTGGGCCGACCTGGTCCTAACGACACTATGCGCGAAAAGGTCAGCTCACCGGACCGTCAAGCGAAGTACGTCGAGGAAGAGAAGCAACCCGTCCAAAATCGGGAGCTTGCGAGGCCGTTGGCCGCTCCCGACGCACTATTCTTGATCTGCCCCAGTGTCGATGCAAAGCGAGAAAACCCCGACATTGCCAAGATCCAGAAGCTAGATCCGGTCCTCAAGCCATCGGACTCAAAGAAATTTGCGATAGCGTGGTCCGGGGAATGGTCATTGGACGACGAGCGCATCTCGCCCGCGTTGAATGGCAGGGAGGGCGTTGCCGACCACGTTGTACAGCTGCTGAAAGAACGAGGAGTCGTCGTTCACGGTGTGACTGCTGGGTACGACATTTTGAGTCCGGATGGGATCAAGCTGAGAGAAAGACTAGAGAAAGAGGGGGTGCAAGGCAAATGGCTGCATTGGGACAAGCAAATGCATTGCTTCCCGCTGGCGTGGATTTATGGATTGCCGGAGAGCAAAGAGGGGCTATCCTGGATTTTGGATGTGCTGAGCCAAGAGGGATAGAGACCGAGAGACTCTTCTTGAAAAGGTGGGACGAAGCACGAAGCGAGAGTACATGCTCGGATGGCGGAAAAGGAGCTGGACCACATGTAGGTTGGGACGCATGAGTGTATGTCCCAATAAGGCAGTTCAGCTATGCTAGGGTGGACATGTGGCGCATGATGAAGGGCACCCGACCATTAGGATACACGTCTTTGTTCTTCTGAAGCAGTCCATGAGGCCATTACCTCCTTGTTTCTTCTCGTCGAAGCAAATCGGGACTCGGAAGCAACGTCAAAACGTCAAACGTGTGAGGATTGGAGACCGCCACGTTGTAGGAGGAGTCGACGACAAACAAGGATCCAAGCATCCAAGCACCCAGGCATCGTTGCGCAGCCCTATCGACGCTTGCACGCGTGCTCGCTTGCTTCGCTGCCGACGGGTAGATGCGATGCGCCACCCGACGCCAGGCCTGAGGGTACAATACACATCATCGACCACCCGAGAACGTGCGTACCGGAGGCGCAGAACCAGCCCAACGCAGCAACAAGTCAACTCGTACGGCTGCTGACTACATACTTCTACTCCCTAGCGTGTGATTCGCAAGGCTTTCCCTCTCCGGCGTCGACATGCGCTTGAACAAGACCGGCAAGTGCCTCGGTCGTGCAGTTCCCCCAGACGCCACCCGCTACTTACCTACCTTGTCCTCCCGCCCTTTTCGGCCGACAGACTGAAGACACCAAGAGTATGATGCGAGCGCTCCACAGACGCTCCGAGGCTGCCGTGCCGGCAGCTGGAGAATAAAGATACTGCCCCGCCGGCTGCTGGTTGCCGGTTGCACAAGGCCCCATTCTCTCTGTCTCTGCGCCTGGACTGTGCTTCAAAAAGGCAACCAACCTCTCTCACTGGTACCACTCCTCCTGCCGCATCTCACGACGAAACGCCCAATGGAAAAAGACACGCGCTCCGACTACGACGTCATCATCGTTGGCGCCGGCATCTCTGGCATCAATGGAGCCTACCGCGTGCAAACACAGCTGCCCGGACGTACATCTTACGCCATCCTCGAGGCGCGCGACGCCATTGGCGGCACGTGGGATCTCTTCAAGTACCCAGGTATCCGCTCCGACTCTGACTTGCACACTTTTGGCTTTGCCTGGCGGCCGTGGAATGAGCAGAGAGCCATCGCCGATGGCGAATCCATTGTCAAGTACATCCGAGAGTCGGCCGCCATGTATGGCATCGACCAGAAGATCAAGTTCCGCCACAGGCTCCTGACGGCCGACTGGCGCTCTGGGGACCAGAAATGGCACCTCAGCGTCGAGCACAATGGCGAAAAGAAGACTTTTACCTCGCGCTTCCTCTTCATGGGCACGGGATACTACGACTATCAGGAGCCTCTCGACGCCACCATCCCCGGCCTGCAAAACTTCCAGGGCACCATCGTGCACCCTCAGTTCTGGCCCGAAGATGTCGACTACACGGACAAGAAGATTGTCGTCGTCGGCTCCGGCGCAACAGCCATCACGCTCCTGCCCTCGCTGGCCGACAAGGCATCGCACGTTGTTATGCTGCAACGCAGCCCATCCTACGTCCTCTCCCTACCCTCGGTCTCGTCGCTCGACAAGTTCTTGAAGTGGCTCTTCCCCGCCTCCATGGCGACCAAGCTGCTCCGCTGGCGCTGGCTCCTCTCCGGCTGGCTCCTCTTCAACCTCTGCCGCGCTTTTCCGCGCGCCGCGCGCTCAGTCCTGCGCATGCAGACCAAACAACAACTCCCCAAGAGCGTCCCCCACGACCCGCACTTCGTGCCGACGTACAACCCGTGGGAGCAGCGCATGTGCGTCTGCCCGGACGGCGACTTCTACACGGCCCTCGCCAGTGGCAAGACGAGCATCGCAACCGGCCACATCAAGACGGTGACGGCCGACGGCATCCAGCTCACCGACCCCGCTGCGCAAAAGCTCAACCCGCGCATCTCCTCCGGAATCGACATGATCGTGACGGCAACCGGCCTCAAGATCCTGCTCGCGGGCGGCACGCGCATCAGCGTCGACGGCAAGCCCATCGATCCGGGCACCAAGTTTCTCTGGAAAGGGCTGATGCTGCAAGACGTGCCCAACGCGGTCTTCGCCATCGGCTACACCAACGCGTCTTGGACGCTGGGCGCTGACGCCACGGCACAGCTCTTCACGCGCATCGTCAACTTCATGGCCGCCGACGCCGTCTCGAGCTGCGTGCCGACGTTGGCCCCCGAAGAGGCGGCCACCATGGAGAAGCGGCCGACTCTGAATCTGAACTCGACCTATGTCAAAAAGGCCATGGATGCCTTGCCCATGACGGGCGATAAGGGCCCGTGGGTTGCGCGTAGCAGCTACTATCGCGATTTTTGGAATGCCAAGTTTGGCGATATTACGCAGGGCTTGACGTTTAGGAAGGCGGCCGAGGCTTAGTTTGCGTTGGCGAGAGAAGAAAGGAGGCCGAGTTAATGTTCAAAATGCGAGGGAAGCACTGTATTATGAGTCTCGAATGTCATCGTTGCAAGTGTAGTAGAGAAGATTTGGGTTTGCAAGTAACGGCTCTTGGTACTCTCATGGGGCACCTAACAACTATAGTGACCAACGCCATGCGCAGAAAATGCTCTTTTCCCCGGTCAATGGATGCCTCTCAAAGTTTTGATGCGCCTTCCTCTTTGCCTTTTTGCGATCGATACCTCTTCAGCCTTGATGCGTCCAGTACAACATAAAGCTCGCTCTCGCTCTCTCTCTCTCTCTCTCTCTCTCTTTCCCTTCCTTGTGCCGTTCCTCACCTTCCCTTCTCCTTTCACGGATCCAGGCCTTGTCAAACAACAGCCCTCTTTCCGACCGCCTCCAAGCTACCGCCACTCCTCTCGAGCCTCGCCCTAATGTCCCTCGCCAGCGCCTTGGCATCCTCGACATCAACGCCATCATGGCACAGCTCATTCGCCAACTCCATGCTACGCCGATAATCGCCGTTGAAGAATGCCCAGCGCGCCAGCCACATTCGCGCCTTGCTCGTCGTCGGCGTGACGCCGACACCAAGGGATTCGCCGTCGGCCGGAGCTCCTGCTGCTGCTGCGTTTTGGCTCATGCCAGCGGCGCCGCTAGCACCGCCCGCGGTGCCCGGCGCGGTGGACAAGTTGGACGGCGAGAAGCCGTGGGGCGACGCGTTGCCCGACTCGTCCGAGTTGTCGGGGTGCGATGGAGACGTGGTGACGGACGGCCCTTCCTCCTGCGCCATGCACAACTCCATGTAGGCGGCGCACTCTTCTCGGTCGTCGAGCCGCTCGTACAGCATGGCGATCTGGTAGAGGACTTCGGGGTCAAGGACACCAGCGGCAGCGAAGCCGCCGTCGTCGTCCGCGCCGCCATTGCTACCGCCAATCCCGTTGCCTGCCCCGTGGCCGCCGTCGATGTAGCTCCCAGCGACGAGCGCGCGCTTGTAGGCGCGGATGCCGTTGGCGATTTTGCCGACTTCGGCGAAGCACTTGCCGACGGCCTGCCACATTTTGGGGTCGTAGGGGCGGAGGCTGGCGGCGCGCTGGAAGTAGAAGAGCGCGTAGCTGTACATTTCGAGCATCTCGTACGTCTGGCCGAGGCCGTACCAGGCCCGGTAGTCTTTTCGGTTTACGTCGACGGCGCGCCGGTACGACTCAATGGCCGCATGCGTGTTCTTCATCTCGACATACTCGTGACCCATCAGCGTCCAAGCCGACAGAAAGTTGCGGTCCAGCGTTAGTGCCCGCCGGAAATACATGACGGCTTTCTCGTGCTCTGACTTGATCGAGTAATAGTTGCCAACCACGCAGCAGGTTTCTGGCCTAAATTTGTCATTGGCCGTTGCGAGTTGCGCCAAAAAGGCCAGCTTTGGCCGTTGTGACATGACGTAGAGCATGTTTGAGTAGTAGTCGAGAGCATCGAGACGGTGCGGATCCGATACTAAGAGCGACGAGAAGATGGATTCGGCTTCCTCAAAATCTTTCGAGTGGTAATAGAGAAGCGCGCGTTGCGTCTTGAGGAAAGCGCTGTTGGGAAATATTTGTGAAACTTGTGTGACTTCGTCATGGACTTGGTCAGTCGATTGGTAGAGCTCTTGGTTCGTGTAGATATGAAAGAGGAAGGTCATGAGATTTTGCGGCAGTTGCTCCGTGATGATGTTGAGCTCCTCGACAGAGCCGATGAGT
The DNA here is from genome assembly GCA_020351975.1 of Phyllosticta ampelicida. Taxonomy (NCBI): domain Eukaryota; kingdom Fungi; phylum Ascomycota; class Dothideomycetes; order Botryosphaeriales; family Phyllostictaceae; genus Phyllosticta; species Phyllosticta ampelicida. Next base: position 12,171 of record JAIFKG010001503.1, read on the forward strand.
GACTGTAGCTCTTGCCATGCGCCCCAATTGTACGGGTACAGGTGGACACTGCGGACCAACCACTTCTTTGCCAAATCCTCGCTCTTGCTCTTGGCCAGCACGATGCCGTAGAGGTATTCCAACCAGCCAGAACCCTCCTTGCCGTGTCCATGCCGATCCGCAAACCAGTCCTCAAGTATTCTCGAGATTCCCTTGAGTTCCTTATTTATCGTCATGCCACCATCCACCGGACCTAGAATCATTTCACTCTCCTCATCCTTCCTCTTCTCCCCTGCAATGTACTTGGCGTAGAGCGCAAGGAACAGCGACTTTTGGCTCAGACCGAACAAGTAATGCGGCTCGGGCCTCGACTTTTCCGGGCTTGCATTGGCACGTCCTTTGCCCTTGGGATTTGACTTGGACCGGGTGGTTTGTGGCGCCGGCGGAACAGCCAAAGAAGTGCCCGACCACATGCTCGTGGGCACGAAGATGGCTGCGCAGCGGTCATACTCGCGACAGTCAAAGTATGTCTTTGCCAAGAGGTACTTGTGGAGCTCCTTTGCTTCTAATCGCGCCTCTGCGGGATCTGCGGCGAACAGATCCTTTGGGCGAGTGGGTGGAGATGTGCTCACAGGCGAATCTGCGTCGGTGTCTGAGGCATACGTTAGGTCGGGCAGTTCGAAAGAATTGAGAAGTTCGGCCGCCCTGGCCACAGAGTCAGGCGCTTGGCAGCAAGGTAATTTAGATAAGAGAATTTGACTTACCATTTGGCCGACTGGTAGAGGCATCTGTCGGAGCATTGCACGACGGCATTCTGGAGCTGCGCCCGAAGCTGCGCGCTCTCGGCCTCGCCAAGGCCGCTCATATCGTACTGGAGTTGCGCGACGCGCGTTTTGTGAATTGACAGAGGCGAGGCGACGAGGATGAGGTCGAATCCACGGAGTAGGCCGTCGGCACAATTTGTAAGTTGCTTGTCGAGTCGGAGGCGGCGTTGGCGCACAACGAAGATAAACAAACGCAGGCGGAGAAACCCCGGTTCGCCCACCTTGCTATTGTTCATCACCCGCCGTCAAAAGACGGTACCGCTCTTTGGACCCTAGTGCTTCACTTTTGTTCATTCTTCGGCTCCACTCGTTCTTCTCTCCTTATCCGCTCGCCCTCCAGACAGCGTTGTTGCCTATCATGCCCGTCACTCTTAAGCAATTCGAGTCCGTCTTTCCTCAATTGGTCGACGACGTTCTTGCGCACTGCAAGAGCTACAAGCTCCCCGAGAATGCGCAAGACTGGTATAAAAAGGTAGGCAGTTGGGTCATACGAGCTCCAGTGAGTCCCCAAGCAACTGACGCCGCCAGAACCTCGAGCACAACACTATCGGCGGGAAATGCAACCGCGGCATGTCTGTTGTCGACACCACGTCCCTCCTTCTCGGCCGCGACCTGACCAAGGACGAGTTTTTCCTGTCCGCCACGCTTGGCTGGATGGTTGAGCTCCTCCAAGCCTTCTTTTTGGTGTCGGACGATATTATGGACGCCTCAAAGACCCGCCGTGGAAGCCCCTGCTGGTACCTCATGCCTGAGGTCGGCATGGTTGCAGTCAACGACTCCATCATGCTCGAGGCCGCCATTTACCTGCTTCTCAAGAAGTATTTCCGCCAGAACAAGCACTACGTCGATCTCTTTGAGCTCTTCCAGGAGGTCGGCTTTCAGACCGAGCTGGGACAATGCTGCGACCTGATTACCGCCCCTGAGGACAAGGTCGATTTGGACAACTTTAGCCTGGAAAAGTACCACTTCATCGTCAGGTTCAAAACTGCCTTCTACAGCTTCTACCTCCCCGTTGCCCTCGCCATGTACTTTTGCGATGTCGCCACGCCGCAGAACCTCCAGCAGGCCAAGGACATTCTCATCCCTATGGGCGAGTACTTCCAGGTGCAAGACGACTACCTCGACAACTTTGCCGACCCGGAGACGCTGGGTAAGATTGGTACCGACATTCAGGACAATAAGTGCTCGTGGCTCGTCAACCAGGCGCTCAACATTTGCACGCCGGAGCAGCGCAAGGTGCTGGAGGAAAACTACGGCCGCAAGGACAGCGCGTGCGAGGCCAAGGTCAAGCAGCTCTACAACGAGCTCCAGCTCGAGAAGCTGTACCAGGAGTATGAAGAGAAAATCGTTGGCGAGATCAGGGAAAGAATAGCCAAGGTCGACGAAAGCGAGGGCCTTAAAAAGGCCGTGTTTGACGAGTTTTTGAGGAAGATTTACAAGCGCAGCAAATAAGCTTGTCGCGTGGGGTGAACTTTGTTTTGCAGCACGTAATTGACGGCCAAGTATATGATAAATAACCTGAACAGTAGAGCAGATACCCATCAAATTGAGGCGCATGTGCTGACATGAATGTCCACATGTCTTGATGATATTGTACTACGTATTCGCGGGGTAAGCTGAGCTTAACAACACCCCATTTCGATGGGGCCGAATTCTCCGAATTTGTTCGCCCAACTAGGGAACTGTCTTTGGAGTGGTGTCTTGAAGATCCAGGTCTATCAGGAGAGCGATTGACTTATCGAATGGCAATTTCGTTCTACAGCATGGAGTACTGGAGTTGTTACTCGACCTACCTGCTGAACATGAGCGAGTTGCGCTACTGGCCGCTCCATGACGAGACAAGACAGCCGCCAACCAGCACTACAGTACTCTATCAGTATATTGCCAAAAAAAAAAAAAAAAAAAAAAGGCCGATTGACGTTGATTCAGCTTGTGGGAGATTCTTCCTCGGCTCGCTGGATCCTTGAATACTCCCAATCCCTCGACTCATCACGAGACTCCTGAAGACCACACGTGCCGGAAGCTCCTACCCGTTGATACAAGCGCCGCGTGCGTCTGACTGGTCGATGATAAGTCCAACGTAGTGCTTGCCCTATGGTGGTGCAGCCTTCTGGGCGGTCGGCATCTTTTGGCCGACATGTGGTCGGGGACGTTGCGTGGGGGGCATATGAATCTCCCGTCCTGAGGTGAGGTATCCTTGACCATGCGAGGGCAGGGTTTGCGGCATAAAAAGTAGAGCTCTTTGAGCGGATATTTGAGTTTGATGGCAACCAGAGACCTGAACAGGAGGTGAGGAAATTCTTGACGTCTGCCTAGGGCTGGCATTGGTTCTGAGAACACGGTACAAATGACTTGGCGTTTGTTTCCTTTAAAGCTCTGGTAAATAAGCTTTGATTGCAATCAGATTTCCTCGCTACGGCTGAGCTAACAGGTTACCAACAGCGTTGAAGATCATGGAGGAGAGGCATTGGGCAAAGATTACAACGGCATAGTGAGTGCGAAATGCCAAGTCCAACAGTCAGTGCCAAATGGTGCGGCAAACAGCCAGTCTTTAAGACACGGCTTGTCATCAAATCACTGAGCCAATGTGTACACAAATCGGGAGTATCGCAGCACCTGTCCCGGGCCGTGGGGTTGTGCTATTTATTGCTTAACAAAAGAGGGAGCAATAACGCGTGGTGGTTTCGTCGTGATGATGTCCTTCGCACGCATAACATCTGTTGGGCTACTTCAAGCAGTCTCTTGCATAAAAGTGCTGACATGTTAATGATGTATCTAAGGAATTAGATTAGAAGGGTGAGTCACAAGACCTTCTCCCAGCTGCTGACCCCTTTATTTTCACATGTCTGCTTATCACATGGCCTCATGGGCATGAAAGCACTCTGGAAAGCCGCAATTCTTTCGAAACTCATCGACCCTGCAACCAACAGGGTGTCAAAACGAATTGGTTTACTTTGACGCTTTCGAAGACGACACCGTGCGCGGCGATCGTCCCTCAATCGCCTGACTTTGCCTTGCCAAGCGGCGTCGCCAACTTTGGTACCGGGGGAATTTCTATTAGTCATTTTAAGAAGATGATGATTCAGCTCACCAGATCTAAATGATGATCTACCAATTTGCCAAGTCGGAATTCTTTGGAACCTCAGATCAGCTGAGTGAGTGAGTGCTCGGTCTGTGAGGGAGAACCACGAACAAGCCACAAACAAAGTGTACCCTTCTTCTTGGATCCGTGAATTGTTGGTCCTTGGAAGTTGAGCTTGCTCCGTCGTCGAGTCCCTGCTTTTTCAACCACCCCCCGTGGCGCAGACTACGGGGAGACTGGCAGTGACTCGCGAGATATTCCAGGCTTTTTGCAATATGGTTTAGTTACCACGTCCACCTGACTCCTGGGATTCACCCACGCTTCACACTCGTCGCCGAAACCTGCCCTGTAGTCGGTAATTACGACCCTCCGATCCTTCGATTACTTCCTGTACCACTAAACTCTTCGGTTCTTCTGAGAGAAGGCCCCATGCATCATCTCTGCGCCTGTCAAGTAGAGGTAACTTAGACGGGATGACATACCGCACTTTTCCCTTTGTGTTTGGGGATCTTCCACCGTTCCACTCGTCGCAGCTGGACAGGCTAGCCGAGCGCTCTGTCTTGCTTGCTAACTGAGTTTATGTTGAAATTCGTGTTCTCGAGAAGTATGAGGTGCTACTTTTGATTCTGAAGCAACGGTACTGCTCACAATCCCACCAATAAGTGTGTCCCACTTACCTGCTACAACTGGCAATCCTTTATCGAGCGGACCGCAGGATAGCAGCGTACCTGGCAGTGTGATCAGAAAGAAAAATCCAACACTCAAACGGTTCAGTAGTTCTCGGCGCCCTCGTAGCAATGTGCTTCTCTATGAAAAAAAAAAAAAAGAAATTCAAAAAGTATCCCTCCTAGGGCCCCGTTAATACTTCGACAGGCGTCACGAGCAGACCAATAAGTAAGTTACTGAGACTGCTTGAGTCCGCCTGCTTGCACGATTCCAACAATATTTTCACTTCCAGCTTCACGCGTCAGCAGACCGCGCGATGTCCTGGCCCCTATTTTCTTGTCGCGTTGGGTGTCGAAGCACCCGCTACCACAGCATTATTCCAATTGAAGCCCGAGCTGCTGCTGTTATGAGTGCAAGTGCGCAAAAGAATTCGGCTCGCCAGTTCACTGGCTGTGGCTCTCGCGGTGTTGCAGCGGACTTCACCCAAAGAGTCCACTCCCTTGTCAAGCTTCACCATAGTCATGGTTGCAAAAAAAAAAACGACTGATTATCTTGATTGTCCAATCATGATGTCTCCGAATGCCGTCATTGGAAGGTTAAACTTACCTACCGTCCTAGTTTACACGTCCAGGCAAGTGAGACACGGGTTCGAACCGCCAGCGGAAGACAACGGGTACCGGGCTGGCTTTTCGTTGGTTCCAGACACAGCTGATGTGCTGCTCTTGAATCTTCTCGAGCCTTTCTTTCCGTGGACCTCCCTTTATGCTTTTGTCCACAGGCGAAAAATCACGCGGAAGGCTGCCACCTGGCACCAAATCTTTCCCGCACGGGGCTTGAATGCTTCGTGACCCCGCCGCGTGAACATCATGGGGGTGTAAGAACAGCCTTTGCGAGTGTCTATCAACCATCAACTTTCTTGTTGTGGATGGGACAGGGTGGGCACACTGTACGCTAGTCGTATTGTTCTTTATTCAGCTAAACTACTCACTCTGAGCGGCGATTTTTTTTTTCACTTTCAGAGCCTCTGCTACAGCAATCTTGCGCCGTATCATTGTGTTGGATCAGCATCACCATTTTGGGGTACAAGTGGCGGTCGCCATGGTTGGCAGGAGGTTTCCTCCTGAAAAGAAAATCCCACTCCTTCCAGTTTTTTGAACGCCAGGCCGCGCTCCCTGCTCCCGATGTCGAGCGAGCCTTCGACATGTCTTCTTTTTATCGCGCATTTTTCCGCCACTACGGCGAAGCTGTTCTGGCCGAATTTGCGCAGGGAGCACCTTATATGTCTTCCTCTCTGTGCGAAGACAGGAAATCTGACGAGGAAGTCACGAGAAGCCGTTCCCCTGTGCCTATCAGACCACAGCGTTAATCCCGGTGGATTACGAGGCACGCGTATCACAGAGCAAGCGGTCTGTGCAAGAGGCGGCTGCAGATATAAAATCCCTCCTTCAATCTCTCCAGTCTCCGCAAACCACCAGTCTCCCTGCTGCCCAGTTAGCAACAGATGATAGCACAGACTTACTGCCTGCGGCTCACCCGCAGCCGCAAAAACCCTACTTCTCGCGCTGTTGTGGCAGCGGTTGATCTATCGACTTTTGCGCCGTCGGTCTTTTTCTTTTTGCCTGGATCCCTCCCGCTATCGTCGCCGTCGTAACGCAGCACCGTGGTGGATCACCGTGCCTTGACGATGTTGGCCCTCACTTACTCCAAGTCTCGTAAAAGAAAATGAAAGCAAGACAGTGGTAGCAGTAGTCGCGAACCCTGATGGCATTCATCTATATCTTTTCACTCCCCTCGTGATCAACCCTCGTCGTACCGCGCACACCGTTTCGTGCTTTGTCAGTACTCGAACACAGCGCCAACTCCAGCTTTGGGCGCCCGCCCCAAAAGCCGCGGCAAAGGGGCATCATCACCCATACCCAAACGACGAAGCAACGGGCTACGCAGGTGTGCATGTAGGGAGCAACCGAGCGGCGCCCGCCCTGCCGTTTTTGATTTCGTCGTGCAGTGGAAGGGAGGAAGGAGCCCAGGCGGCCTTATACCCTGTGATTTTGGGAAAACAACACGCTTCGGACACGCAGTTGGTTTTGAGGCTCAATTGACAGAATTGACATGGCGGCACTGGTACGCATCTAAGCCAAAGCGCATCAAAGCACAAGATTCGATGGCGTGGGCCTGAAAGGCCGCCGAAACGCACCATAAACGTGCGCTCTCGGGAATGGATGCAGAAGCAGTTCTTCCTCCATGTGTTTTGATTTTTATTCCACTGCGAATAGACGCGAGGTCGGACAAGTGGCAAGAAATCTAGAGCACCATTCGTCGCTCCCGTCCGTCTGGCCAGCTACGTGTAGATATCTGATCCGTTTTCTTCAGTCCCGTCCATCCCGTCCTATCCTGCCAATTGCGTGTGTGCATTCGCTTCCGACGCACTTGTGCACGTAGCTGTTCGCATTTCTATTTTCTATCGCCTTTTTCCAGTTTTGTCTGCACGCTCTCACTCTATCTCCACTCCCCGGGTATCTTTGGTAAATTTCGTCGTTCATGAAAGGGGGTCCCGCATCAGCATCCGCATGCTCAACACAATGCGAGCAGCTTAGGTACGGCGCTTCTTAGGCGGTGGCGAGGCGCTGCTACCGCCGTTGCCATTCTGCTCCTTCTTACCCTTGCCGCGGACGAGGGCGCGAATGTCGACGGGCTCGTCGTCTTCGTCTTCGTCAAGCTCGGCGTCCGACAGCTCCGAGAGGTCGTCGTCGTCGGCTTCTTGGGCGGCGGCTAGAAATGTGTTGGATCAGCTTGCTATTGTTTGCTATAAAGGCGCCAAAGAAAAGGTGGGTGTCGGTGATTGCTTACTGAAGTACTTGATAGCCTGGGGCCACAGTTCGTTGACAATAATCTCCGCCACATCCTCGCCGTTAGGGCAGATCTCCGACTCGTCGAAAAAGTCGTCCTCATCCTCAATCTCGACTTCCTCCTCCTCGACCTTCTCGCCCTTGGCGCGCTTCGCGCGCTTCTCGGCCTCTTTCTTGCTGGCCTCGGCCGACTCCTCCGCCGTGACGTAGCCGTGCGACGAAATGAAGCCGAACCACGTGAAGAAGCTCAGGCTGGCCTCGGTGTTGTTGTCAATCTTGCTGATAAGAGTCTTGTACTCGGGGAGGGTGGCGATCTTGCTAGCCTTGCTGGCCTTGGACGCGCCGTTGCCGTTGGAAGAGCCATTCTGCACAGATTCCTGCTTCTTGCGGGCGGCGAAGAGTTGGACGGCCGCGTCCGTCAGGCCCTGCGTCAGGTCCTTGCCCTTCTTCCAGTGGATCTTGACGGGCTCCGATACAATGCCGCTCCAGCCGTCGAGGGCGCGGCGGTGCCAAAACTTCTTCTCGAGCACCTCGTCCTCAAAGAACTCGTTGTTGGGGTCGAAGCGGAAGCGGATCGCGACGCTGCGGGGCGAGCCGTTGGGCTCGTTGATCTCGAAGCGCTCTACCTCGATGCTCTTGAGCGCCTCGGCGAACACGGCGCTGTCGGACGGCGTCACGTAGTTTTCAAACTCGGTCGGTGCCTGCTCCAGTACCAGCGCCCAGAAGTTGGGGATCTTGGCTACCACTTCTTGACGCTTCTTGTACAGCGGCGCGTAGATCTTGTGCTGCTCGCGCACTACAGCCGGTCTTGCTTAGCCAGTGCTTCTTCGTCCTTGGGCGCGGTGCGGCGCGAATCGGGATTATACATACGAGTCTGGAGCTCGGCATCGTCAAATTCTTGCTCGAGTTGGGCGAGGTCCTCGTAGGTGACGTCGGAAACAGCAGCGGGAGCGTCGTGCATTTTGTGATTCGTAGCGTGTCAAGTCTTTTGTGGAAGAGGAAATTTGGTCAAAAGAGGACAAGCTATGGCTACGTAGTTTTTAAGTAGACGCGCGCGGGCGAAAATGTTGGGACGTGAGAAGCCAGGCTCCCAGGATTTGCCGCCGACCTTGACTCGGACAAGAGGCCAATTCCGTCGTCGCTGGTCTCTGACTGACTCGGCCCGCCACATTACTCCGCACCGCCACCACACTTTGTTTGCTCTTAGCCCGCTCTTCGTACCGAGTCAGCCAGCCATTGGCCTTGGAAGACGTACCAAGATTTGGACCTTACCTTCTAGAAATGTGGGGAAGCAAGACTAAAGCGTTGAGATCTAATCTGACATTCACCAACGCAACGTTGGCGACAGCAGGCAGATGGCAGGGTTCGGGCCAAGGGAACAATAGATACGGGATGCGGGGGACTTCCGCCGCCAACCACCCAGCTAGCCGCTGTTAATCCACATCGTTTGTCGTGAGTGAAAGATGGGGATTTCATTTTTGGGGCTAGTGGAGCACCGATACTGACGATGCATGCCCCAACAGCATGGCACGGCTAGCAAAACCAACTCTCAGGTTGGAAGGGAGGTTCAATGGCCCTGTACTCGCAGCACGTGGATGATTGAAGCTGGTCGGGGTGTCCACGCTACGTTACTCTTCCGAAGAATTGAAATATGCTATAGTGCCGGGTGTGGGGGCATGTGTGTGGGTGGTAGTCCATCAGGACATCATTCGGCAAGGCCATTGGCATCGCCAGCTCCATGCCAGTACCCAGGTATACCTTTTGGGAAATGGCTTGTCGGAAACATGATAATTCATGTCTAGAATTCTTTCAAGAACCCGTGAGCTTCGGTCGAGCCCTAGTGCGAGATCCACATTCATACAGATGCCATGGATTGTATTTTCCCAGTTCTTTACTGGTCCATAAACGCCTAGAGTCCTGCACCTCTACCTCTTCTTACTCTTCTTCTTGTTCCGACCACTCTCGAAAGCGCCGGGCTTGGTAGCGCCAGAGGCCCTCTTGAGATACTGGCGGACAATGTTGTCCACAGAGCCTGGATCGTGGCTCGGTTTCCTGGGCACCGTTTGTCAGCTCTATCGTGCAGAATCATTGCGAAGCACAAAAGTACGGCACTCGAGATGAAAACGCACCGCAAGTAGTATAACCTCGCCCTCCTCGCCCTCTTCTTCGCCCTTTGCACCACCTCAATCGCCGTCACATTGGGACTGTAAATCTTGAACCACATCTCAACGCCGACCCTGGTGACATGATTACGCAACAAGATGGCCGTGTCGAGGCCTTGCCGCCGGATGTTAAGGCAGGTGCCAGAGAAGGGCTCGCCATTCTTTTGCCGCACGAGCAGCACGTCGCCAACGTGAGCCGCCTCCTTGTTGTTCCTATCAAACAGCAGCGCGCGCGCACCCTTGGGATCCAGCACTGCGATTTGCTTGCGCTCAACGAGGTTGACTGGGTCTTTGCACTTGGCGAGCGCCGTCGGCGGCGGCGGGTATGTCTTGATCGGCTTGTATTCTTGCTTGCCTGTTTTCTCTGCGCATGCGTGTCAGTGGAAATTTTACAGAGCCGGGCGTAGGTTTGGCTCACTGGAAAGCCCGTTCCGATGCTTGACTCGAGGGAAGAGGATGTGGTCGGGTAGACTTTGCAACGTTGGCGGCGGAGCCAGCGATCGCGTTGTCTTGCCCCGTTGCTGGACTTTAGCGCACCGCACCTGACGCATGGCCCTATTCCAGGCCGTCAATGGCTGCATGCTGGGCCGCGAGATTGCCATTGAGCTTAGAGGTCGGTCGTTGCGGAAGAGGGCGAAACTTCCGCAACGTTCCCGAGATGGCTTTGGTGTTGAAAGGATGACTAAGCCGTCACCTCCGCGGACAACGACGACTTGGCACTATCTCAAAATGCCGGGCTGTTAAAGCGGTGCACTACTGCAAAAAGTGTTTAATCAGAATTTAAAAATTATATTCAGTCGTGCCTCCCCTATTTCGCAAAACCCGTCCAGTCTTGATGCAATTGACGTCTAAACTCCGGCACCAGCACGCTCGGCGTGCTGGTCCCAGGCAACCAAGAGCTCCGTCCAACTTGTTAAGAGGAGCGGTGGAGCTTCGAGCTACCTGAACCAAGATCGTGAGAGAAGCCCCATATGCTTTTGCTATTGATGGATCGAGACGCACTGTTCTCTTTTTCGTTTTTGCCGAAGTTGCTGCACCACACACGCAGATGATGATTATATTTAACCCCCCCTCCCCCATCGCCCCCTTTTTTTTTTTCTTAATGCCGGCACATCGAACGCCAACGCAATGCAAAACAAAAGTGGTAGCCAGCCATGCACATAGCTCATAAGTTCATGATCTGAAAGAAGTTTTGAGAGTCTCGTGCCGGAGGAGGTTCCGAAGTCGGATCCGGTGGCATATCATCGGTTTCCAGTTGTCCATCCGTGGAATCATCCTCGTCCATCCACGTCAGACCGTTGGCTCTCTCTTCGAGGGGAAAGATTTCACGTGCGTATTCCTCAATGTCCCGGAAGCCTTCCCAGAGGTCGAGGGCCTCGCGAGTGCAGTCGGGTTCCAGGTCCAGGCCGAAATAGGGTGCGTTTCTCCGACCCAACGTCTCCTCGAGAATCTCCAGGTGCTCGCGGTAGCCGGCCGGCACTGGGACCTCGATGGTAATGGGTCCTCGTACGTAGCGGACGGGGCGGTTGAGGGCACGGCTAAAGGCTTCGCAGACTTGGACCGGTGTTAGCTGCTGAAAGGCTAGCGGGATTCTGTGGCTTGAGTTAGCGGGCTTCCCGGCAAGCATTGGGCCAGCGGGCCAAATCCTTGGCGGTAAAAGGGGAAAGCGAAGCCGCAAGCGCACCCCTGTCTGAGGCTCCCTCTGCTGCGGGTGCGGGTGCGGGTGCGGGTGCGGGTGCGGGTGCGGTTGCCCATGACGTACCGATGTCCTGCCCATTTTCTGGGGCCCTGTTTGAATATTTGCAGGATTGCGGGTCCAACGTCGTGCTCGGCGTCCAGCCATGGAATAGGAATGTGCGGATGGAAGGGCGCCTGCCACTCAAAGCTGCCGTCATCTTTGAGCTCCATGCGGAAGAGGGGGTACGGCAAGCTGGTAAAGTTGTTGTGGTAGGTTCCCGCGTAGACAAACGTGGCCGGGATTCCGATTTGACGAATGTAGTTTTCGACGGCAAATTTTTGGGCCCAAAAGGGAAGAGCTCTCCAGTTTTGGCCGTCATAGATGGAGTGGTCTGGCATGCTACTGTAGATGAGGTGCTCTATGCCAGCCCTTTTGGCAGCATTCGCCATGGCGCGGCCGGTAGCGATCTCGTCGCCCCAGTGAGTCGTGTTGATGAAGGCGAGCTGGGCGCCATGGTAGAGGTTGGTGACAAATTGCGCGTCGTCCAGCGATCCTACTCGGAGGTCGACATTAGGCGCAGAGTCCAGCTCCTGCGCAACTATGCCCTGCTTGTCGCGGGTCTGGGCGCGGACATGCCATCCGACGGCTGCAGCGACGCGGATGAAGCTTGCCGATTGGCGGCCGGTGCTGTTGATGGTGACGACGACTTTTCTGTCTTGCATGCGGAGTGGAGGATCTGTTGGCGTGGCGGAGGGGACGAGCAGAGGGGCGGACCAGACAGGACAAGAAGGGGACTCGACGGAGAGAACGACGACAACGGCAACGGCAACGACAGCAAGCAGAGTCAGAGGAGGACGAGGTGGAGGAAGGAAAGAGAGGTATTAGAGGAGTTGTGGATGAGGGGGAAGACAGGCGGCGGACATGGCCTGAGCTATCAAGGTGTGAGCGTGTAAGCGTATGAGCGTATGAGCGTATGAGCGTGTGCGTGCGTGTAAGGTATAGTCGGGTTGGATATAAGGAAAGGGCATCCAAGTCGTGAACCACGAGGACCAGTACCAGCACCAGCCGCGTGGGAGCAGATATTTAACTGTTAGTCAAAGAGAGTGTGTGCGAGCGAGGGTGCTGCGAACGCTTAAGGGCACCAGGGCCTGCTCTAATTACCTAATGGCAGCTCTTCGGGGCGCCTCCGCCGACTGTTGCAGGCCGACAGACTGAGTCGTGACGCTCGAGGTAGAGCCAAGTCAGTTTCGGTGACATGCAACGGCAGTGCTATTCCATAGGCAGCGATTGATTCTTCGCCGTTCCGAACGCCTCCTATGTGCCCAGGACCTTGACCTTGCCCTTGACTGTCGTAGGGCGTGGGCAGGGGGAGTGCTCTTCGCGTGGGCATGCCCGTTCCGTCGCCATTTGCGGGGAAGACAAGGCTACAGAGGGCGCGCTCCAGGAGTAGGTTGTTGTTTCGTTGTCCGATTTATGCGCCCGCCCGTCGCGCCGCGCTGCCACCCTCGCACCTATTGCCCGCCATGGGTATGAGTTCTCCTAGGTTCGCTGCTCTCCATGTCGTATCTCGATGGGCCTTCGCAGAGCGTCAGGTGCAGCCGTGGGTGTCCCCCTGTTGACTTCGTGTCCCGGGCACGCAGAGCCACCTGCAATCCTCTGTGCCTCCCTCCTCACCCCCCACCCCAAGCACCACCAGCTCCTCATTTCAACTAGGCTGTGGAACGCCGCACCCAGGTGGCTACTTTGCCTTGTCTTACGGGCCTCGTCAGATGACCCTCTGCCAAATTGTATCTTTTAGCCATCTAAGCCAACCATTCCATCCCCCTTACCATATCCGCGGAGCTCTTCTTTCCCTACCCCCTTTCAGCCCACTGGTTCAGGGACACCGTCGTGGTTCAACCCGCCAAACGCCCTCAAAAAGTCAACTCGCCGACCACACACACACTTGACGCATTCGGGTTTCATGCACACTTCTCCGTCCTATCTATACCATCTCGTTTACCCTCCTTCTACCGCATCCATCTGCCTCCGGCCACACGTATCTACGCCCCTCTTGGCACCCCCGGCCAAAGGAAGTGTGTCCCACGTTGGGTAAGCGTCTCTGCTTGCGGCGCAGCCACTCGCGCCGTGGAGTGCCCCAACGACGAGTACTCCTAGAAGATCAGAGCGCCACACGTCAGATCCCCTCAACCGCTGTCAGCATCAATCTCGACGCCGGCCGCGCGCCAAACGCTGCTGTCATCTTGCCTGCCGCTTTCCTCGCTGGCGTGAAGCTTGGCCGCCGCCATCTCCTCTGCGTGAAGATGCGCGCCTGCCTCTCTCAGCAGCAACACATGATCGTGCAACCCCGCACGAGCAGCCAGGAAAAGTGGCGTATGCCCTTCATGATTTCGTAGGTGGACAGAAGCGCCCTCGGACAGAAATTCGCGCAGGATGTCAACGTTTGGGCCGGATGCCGCCAGGTGCTAGAAATGAGCCGTTAGCACCATGCAGGATTACCTCGTCTTTTTGCTGAAAGATAACAGCAGCAGCACCAGCCAACTAGAACTGCTGGCTTGCCCTGCAAGAGTGCGGCAAACAGAGGAGATGGAAAACCCCTGGGCGGTCCATGCTGCAGAACGGATGACCCTCACATCCGCTGCCGGACTGTGCGACCAAAGGGCGCTCTCTCAATTTACCGATAGGACGGGGCCGACAGTCTCGGCAGGTCACCGTTGCCGTTGTGTTCATATTCGAACACGATGGCCTCTGATCACCCCAAGATGAATTCCCCGGCCTTGGGATGGGGGTGTGACCACGGACTTACCAGAGGCGTGTTCCCTGCATAATCGGCGTCATTCATCAGCCACTTCTTGTCGAACCGCATCACCTCTTTGACGCCACCATAGTCACCATCCCTAATCTTGTAGCCCAGTGTGGTGAGGGTGCTGCTGGTCGAATTTTCGCTTTCGGGGTGTTGAAAGTGCATCCGCCCGCTTTCAGTGAGTTCACCTCTAAGAGAAATGGACATGCGCTTGGCAACTTCGGTCGGTGACAGTCCTGGGAGAGATAGCAGGTAGGACAGCTTTGTCAGGGCAGCTTCTGTCGTCATATCCAGACCAAAAACTATACCAGCCCGGCCAAGAACGGTAGCCGGTGCGTAAAGAGGGCTGACGCTGCCGCTTAGACATTGGGTTACGTTGACAATGACGATTCCTCTCTTTACAGCATCCGCAAGAACCTTTGTAAAATCCGAGTCAGGACCGCCAGGAGCGTTGCCAGCGCCAAATGTCTCGAGCACAAGACCCTTCAGACCATCCAGGCGAAGCACAGCATCCACCATTTCAGGCTTGATGCCGGGAAATACTCTGAGACATGCCACGTGCGTCGTGTCCAGGTTGGTTTGGATGCTGAATGGGTGCACGCTGGTTGACCTGTGCACTAAGTTCCACGCGACGTTGGTGCGCAGGCTTGATATAGTTGCCAATGGCGGCAGGTTGGGACTGGCGAACGCACTGAAGTCGTCGGCTGACACCTTGGTGGCGCGGTTTCCTCGAAAGAGCTTGAAGTTGAAGAACAGACAGACCTCGGGTATCATAAAGTGACCTGCAATGACAAGACTGGAAAGAAGGTTGTCGGTGGCGTCGTTCTGGAGTTGGCTCATAGGGGCCTGGCTGCCAGTCAAGATGACGGGCTTGCCCAGATTCTGCATCATGAAGGACAGAGCCGAGCACGAGTAAGCGAGAGAGTCGGTTCCATGCAGGACAACGAAGCCATCATAGAGCGTGTAGTTGCGGTAGATGGTCCTCGCGATCTCGTCCCAGCCGGCGGCATTGATGGAGCTGCTGTCAAGGAGCGTCTCAAACTCATAGACGGCGTAGCGCACGCGGCGCTGGTACGAAGACTTGGGCGTGCGCAGCGACTGAACCGGCTTTCGCGTGCCGGCATCGTCGATGACGATTTCGAGCGGCTCTGGATAAGACCCGTCGTTGAACGAGGGGCGCGGGGCAAGGCCTGCGCGGAGGAAGCCAGGTACCTGGAATGCCAGTCGAGGTCAGAGGTTGAGTCCGAGTTGAGACGCTGACATGCGTTTCGTACAAAGTGGTGATGCTTCTTGACGTACCGGAATCAATCCATCTTCGGACTCTTGCATACAAATGGTTCCTCCTGTGCTGCGCATGAGTACATCGTCTGCAATACTACCATCTTTCCGCAGCAAAAATCAGCAACGACATACCAGTGATGACGATCAACACCCTCCCCTCTATGACATCCTGACCGGAAAGTTGGCGGGACATGTCAACGTGTCCCTTAACTCGTTTGCCCCCTTGTCACCTGAGCTCTTGACAGGACAAATGGAAGAAAAAAGCCCCCCCCCAAGAACTCGACGACTTTACAAAGGATTTGAAGGTTGCAGGATGCAGGACAATAAATGGTGGTACACCGACAGGAAAAGTAGAACATCTAGACCGAGCTAAGCGTTGTTGTCGTTGGGTGTTGTCCAAAAAGCGAAGAAGAAAGCGAAGAAGAAAGACCCGTCGCAACGGCCCCCGGATCTGCAGCGCGCCCTAAAATCTTATATTGGCCCTCTGATTCGACGACGGCCCGCTAAGAGGGTTTTGTACCAAGCCAAGAAAGAGGCTGACTGCCCTGACTGTGATGGGCACGTAGTAGGAGGCAAGAAAGATGAGAAAACAAAAAACAAAATTTACACACGAGCACAAGCACGAGCACTCGCAACTGCACACTGACAATAATTGGCCGGAGCAAATGCCGATGGATGGATGTGTTAGAGAAGGTCCCTGTTGAAGTGCCTGCAACTAGACAAGGGTACCTACGATGCGGCCGCCTATTTTACTTGATGCCCTTGAGACAGCAAAGTCTGTCGGTGCTCTGCTGTTGCTGGACTTTGTTGTGCAAATTTTTTTTTTTCAACACTGCCATTTGGACCCTTCAGATAGAGCAACTTTAGAGTGTGTCTCTCGACACCTTTTCTCCGTCCACACGCCCCTCGAGGATGTAGGGCAAGGCAAAGTGCCCATGACTAGCCATCTCCACTACCATCACAACCACCCCAGCTCCTCAAACCTGGCACCACTAAGCCCGCGCATGCCACATAAACAGGAGCTTCCATCTCAACGTGACGAAACCACGAGAAAACTTTTCACAACAACAACACCCACCCAAAGCAGCGTGCAAGAGACAAGTGCAACCGAGTCTCACCCAGGTTCTCCCTCGCCGTTGACGATGATCGTTGGGAGACGGATCCAAGATGATAATGTTGGGCGGGCTTTTCAGTTTCCATTACCCCTTCGTTTTTGTTGATTACCCTTCCAAAATACGTCGTTGGTGCCTCGCGCTGCCTTGCGCATTTCTCTTACCCCTCAAGATCCACTCGGCTCGCCCCGCGCGGCGACAGGAGCAGGAAGTGGTGCGAGTATTTGTTGCGCGCCATGCTAGATGACGCAGATGGAGCCCAACAAAGATGCAGCACCTTTTTCTCGTCTTTGGTGGAGGATCCTGAGGCGCTGACGATGCATCATCCCTCGTATTGTGAATTCTGTTGTGAGTTGATTGTCGGCGGTGACTGGAGTGCGGCTATGCCCGCGCAGTCTTGATGCCCTTGCTTTGCGTGGTTTTCTCGGTAGGGAGGGGAGCGAGGGCAAAGCGGCAGGACGGGTGCGGTCGCTTTGTATGCCCAGATACGTGCACCTCACCTCTTCACGCGAACGGGCTCATGTAAAGTCTGAAGCGGCAATCGACCTCTTTTGAAACTGAAAGTCGCCTAATCGATTTGGCGGTCACTTCTGAAGCCCTTTTCCAGTTGTCTGGCCACACAGCAACCTTCGCCGACCTGACACGACAATGCCCTTCTCCCCTCTCTTTCTCCTGCTTGTCAGTTTATATCCATTTTTTTTAGATTACTTATACGCTTTTAGGTGCAATTTCCAATGGAGAAAGACATCCGAGCAACTGCAACGCGCATAGAACAACCGTCGTATGAGCCACAGCGGCCAGTCGTTCAGTGATAGCCCAGACTGCATATCGCATTATCTACTTGCGCCTGGCAGCCGTATCGCATTTTCTCTGTCTCGTCGGTAAGGCTTTTGATGCACAATCGACAGGAAACGGGCTTACGGAAATAAGGGTTGGCTCGCATGCGGTGCAGCTGCAAGTGTCATACCAACGTATTCAGGGTGCAGTCGATGATGCTTGTGTCCAACATGTCGCACAAACGAGACGAATCGCCAATCCGGACTTGTAAATGGCAGTTGAGGTGATTGTCTGTGTCCGGGTGGGAAGCTTACAGCATCAGTCATGGAGGCTGCCTCAGGCACTCGGCC
This sequence comes from Phyllosticta ampelicida, assembly GCA_020351975.1. NCBI lineage: Eukaryota > Fungi > Ascomycota > Dothideomycetes > Botryosphaeriales > Phyllostictaceae > Phyllosticta > Phyllosticta ampelicida. Next base: position 29,731 of record JAIFKG010001503.1, read on the forward strand.
GGGCTGGAACCACCTTTTGTGATTTACGCGATGCAGCTGATGTGGTCGCAGTTACAAGGGCACGTAGAGAGATGGCAAGAAACGGTCGGCCGTTGCACTGCCTGCTTGACTTTTCACAGCGTATCCGTGGTTGATGATTGACACCGGCTGCTGCGCCGACAACCTCCTTGCGAAGGGAAAAGCCCACAACTCAGCGCAAAAGAACCAGAGCAGACATACTGGTCCAAGCACCGGAAGTACCACAAGTAAGAGGTGATACGTGGGTACAAAGCTGAGGCGCACCGACGGCTTCGAATGTTCCTGGTTTCTTTCAATTCTCCCTTTTGAGAATTCCTCCTCTTTCTTTTTCACCCTGCGTCGCTTTTCATCAGGCAGATTGCTCTTACAACCCATCAAGTCATTCAGCTGGATCTGGAAATTTTCATTCCTGGACATGCATCAGCACTTTTCTTGTCAAGAACAAATGCTCTTCGTTGCGAGAAAAGCCGGAGATTTCCCGAAGTGGGATGCGCTATGTGATCGCAATTGACAAGGAGCAGGTACTCCCATGATGAGAACCGCTATATTCGACTCGACTTCAACCCGAAGACCATAAACACGGAAATTCCTCCTTGCCGGAAGGATACCCCCCTCCACCCACAAACGGGGCGGCGAGGACCCCCCGGCTGGCGCCAGCAAACGCATCCCCGGGGGCGCGTCCAACGCGATTTCACGCGTCAGAAAGACAACAACCACAACGACCCGCATGACACGCTCCTCCGGAGCCACCAGTCGTGCAAAAACTATCCAAAAAGCCATGTCTGGGTAGACCCTGCCCCCGAGCACGGCTACCAGCGATGCGCTCGGCGTGGTCAGCCCCCATTCTGAACCCGTCTCCGAAGAGGAAACTCCCTCCACTTCCTCCTCGGAGGACGAGGCGAGCTCCCCTTGCGTTACGTTCCAAGACAGTGTACACAACCCTGGCCCGGAAGCGTTTTCAGGATGCCTCAGCTACCCTCCTGGCGGAGATCGAGGGCGAACACCCCGGCCTGGGCATTGGTCTCCTCGCCTTCCTCTCGGACGGCTGCGCGCGCGCCTGCTGAGGGCAACCGATCGATCAACCAGCCAGCCCAGCGCCGGCTGCTACGCCGCTCAAGACGGGTGTGCCCCTGGCAAACACCTGGGCCGCTACTGCGGCCAAGAAGGGGAAGGGATATGTTTCTCTGCGCCCCCTCCCCTAGGGGACAGAGCAAGGAGGACAGGCGCGTCATCATCCGCCTCCCTGAGGCCCACGAAGCGCGTAGAACTGACCCGCACGAGCTCGGCCTCACAGTCCTGAAACAACTCCCTGACCCAACTTGGATTGCTGACGTCTGGGACGTCCCCTTGGCCATTTGCATAGCTGCCCAGAGCCAGGCCAAGGCAGCCGCTATTATGCAGCATGAGGATGCCCTCAGCAAAAGATTCGGAGACGCCTCAGTAGAGACATAGGAGTCCTGGACTACTCTCATCCTTAGCCCTATCCCCAAGAACATGTCCAGTCTTGGCTCCATAGACCCAGTAGCAGGAGGGCAACACGAGGTAGAGCTCGCACACGTGCGAGATAAACTCCCAGTCAAGCACATGGCCCGGGCCCAAGGCGTAAGGTATCAGCACTCTTTCTAGATGTACGCGGCGCATTTGACTATGTAGCAAAAGACCAGCTACTGGCAGTTATGGTCCGCCTCCAACTCCCAACCTACATCCTTGCCTGGGTCCAATAATTTCTTCATGAGAGATCCCTAAAGCTCAAGTTTGACGGCCAGCAAGAAGAGCTGCAACCAGTCCAGACAGACATCCCACAGAGTAGCCTAATCTCACCAATTCTTTTCCTCATCTATGCCCGCGAGATCTTCCAATCCTCATCCGCCTCCGCACTCTCATACATCGATGACATATCCTTCACCGCATGCTACTCTTCTTGGGCAAGGAATACAAAAATCGTTTCCAACGCAGCAGCTCAGCTATTCGAGAAGAGGGAACAGTGCAAATTAGACTTAGACCTCGACAAAACAGAACTCATCCACTTCTCCACTGGAAAGACCGCACTTCAACATGCTGCTACCCTTCCAAATGGTGCAGTAGTTGAACCCAAACAGCTCTTTCGCTGGCAAGGGGTCTATTCTGATAGTAGGCTCTCTTTCAAGCAACACATCGCCATTCGACTTGCCCAAGCAAAAGCTGCCTTTAACAGGCTTGCCAGGCTTGCAAATACGGAACGCGGTCTATCGACCCAGGCAATGCGCCAGCTATATATGGCATATGTCACCAATGCAGTGGACTATTGATGCCAGCTCTACCGGAAAATGCAAACAAGTTTCGCCTCCCAAGTTAATACCTCGCTCAGGAGAATCCAAGGGACCTTCATAATAACTCTAATCTTGCCAATGGAGTTAGAAACTGCTCTCCCCCAGAAACAGTCCGCATGGATAATTCAATCCGGGACTCCGAGCACCAAAACTTCCGCCAAACCACCCGATTAGGGTGGCAATCAAATCTTTCTCATTGCACCTAGAAGGGACTGAGCCACGCAAGTCCCCACCCAACTTGGGCGGGTGTGGGAAAGTATAGACCAATTCTCGACCCGTGACCTCGAAAAAATTTCTCAATTCGAGTTCCCAGCATGACGCAGGTTGCTGCCGTATTCCACAAAAACCAACACTTAATCGAAGGAGGAGGAGGAGGTAAAAGAGCACCGCAATCTAGCCAAACAGGCCTAAATGGAAGCAATATTCATTCACACAGATGCCTCCTTAGTTCCTGGGGGACAAGGTATAGGCATTGTATGGCAGCATACAAACCGGATGCACAGCGTCATGATTCAATTGCCCGCAAACAGACCAATCTCGGACGGGGCCGCCTCGTTTACGACGGGGGACTAGAAGCAATAACTCCAACTATGGAATGGGCCGCAGCCCAGTCATTCACTCATAAAGAAATCAAGATCTTTGCTTAAAATTCAGGCGGCCATTTGGCACCTACACACTCCATCAGACAACCGAGTAAAAGAGTGCCAAATCGGCGCAAGTCAGGCAGGCTTCAGTCTCCAGGCCCAGGGTAACCCCATTTTAGTAAACTGGTTCCCTGGGCACCAGGTAGTGGGAGGCAATGAAGTAGCAGATAAGCTCGCAAATCACCCTGCTCACCTCGTCGCTCCAACGTCATATACAAAGAGTCTTGCCCTGCTGGGAGTCCAGATTAAAACACGTGAATAATGGGATGCCATGATACGCAAAGCGACTCCGAAAACTGCTGCGTTAAATCCCAACAATTTGCACACGTCATACGCACGAACACTCGAACTCGAGCCCTACGCTGACAGCAAGAAACACGAGCTGCCACCAGTAAAGAAACCCTCTGAAACGCCAGGGCCACCACGGTCCGGCGGGACTGCTGCCCCGTACAGCCTGCGAATGCGCAAACGCGTCGCGACTCATGACTCGCCCAGGGATGACAACCCAGGCTTTGCAACCCTCCCTCCTACTCGTGAGGGAGAGGGAGCATGCGGTACGAACCTGCTGCCCTCAACCAGCAGTCGGCGAGAAGACTTGAAGGGCGCCCCAGCCCTGAAGCAGAAGACACGGAAAACAACGCATCAACAACCCCAACCACGTCGCCTATGAGCACCCCGGCCTCGACGCCCCGAGAACCCCGACTCTAGCGCCTGAGGAGGCAAACCACATTGCGCAGTTCGCGCAAGAGATCATGGAGCTTGTTAGGGAACCGCTCCACAAGTTGGAACAGCATGAGCCCGCGCGGGGACACAGCTTCCGCGCCCTCTTTGGACACCTCGCCGGACGAGCCATCGCCTGCCTCCCCCCACCGGGGGAGCTCCTAATCTCCCGTTCTACCACGGCCATAGTCATGGCCACGCGTACGTAGCCCCAGCCTAGACCGGCAGGTCCACCCACATGGGCTGACCGCCCCCGTCAAGCTGCCGGCCTCCCTGAACAGAGGCGACCAAACCCTCCCCCTGCGCCGCGACACCAGGGACAGGAGGACAAGCGAGTGATGATCCGCATCGCGCACGACCACCACATAGGGAAGGAAGACCTGTGTGAGACGAAAGACAACATTGATGGACGATCGACTGAGCTCACAGACGTGAGCTCAGCAGCATTAAATAGCTACTTACTACGGACCAGCTCAACCGAGAGATCGCGAGAAGAGAGATTGGAGACTGCAGTACAAATTGGCTGTGAACTTTAAAGAGAGAGGAATGGTGCGCGAGACAAGTGGGGTGCGTGAAACGAGTGCGGCTCTCACAAGACTCCTTCCTAGTGAAGCAGAAGATTGCCCGGATCATGGGCAATGAGACTATTATTCGCAAGCTCTGGCCGACACGTACAGGATTCACCATCCTCATCCACTCTCCTGCGCAAGCAGCCACAGTAGCGTCCAAGGCTAAGGAGATCGAGTTAGCTGTGGGCTCTGCAGCGGTAGAGCGGCAGGACAAATGGGCCGCGTTCATTGTGGGCCAATCCCGAAAGTCATCCACAGGCCAGACGGCGAGGAGGTGGACTCAGTCGCTGCAGGCGTCCTGGCCCGGGAACTCCAGCACATTGCTGGCCGCATGCCCATACGGCGCATGGACTGGACTCAAAGGTCCAAGAACAACACTTTCACCGAGGGACAAATCCGTATGCGCGTGCCTGAATCTCGTGCCACGCACTTCCCTACCCGAATGCGACACTTCCAACGCCCCGTCCTTGTGCAACGAGTGAACGCTGCGACCCCCGTTGTGCAATGCGGCCGGTGTCACGGCTTCCACCTCGAAAGATTCTGCGCGAGGGGGGCGCGCTGCGCCAATTGCAGTGAGGAAGGCCATCACCATGATGGCTGTTCGCAGTCCGCGGAGTGTCTTGACTGCAGGGGCCCACATGGTGCTTAGGACACGGCCTGCCTAGCACAGCCAAAGAAGAAGGATGGCCGGTTCGTCCGCCCGACCAAGACCGAGCTGAGAGCTATCCGCTTTCTAGGAGGTAGGGCACGCATAGAGAGAGACCGCCGCCTGGTGACAGAGAGTACGCCGCCGCATAACTCCACAGATGTCGCAGTCGAGGTCCTGTACCTCGCCATGGTTGAACCAGAGGTGATGACACAAGTACAAAAAGGAAGGGCCTTCGACCTGTACAACCTCTGGCGGATGCTAATCGAGATACTCTCCTGGTTGCTCTGACCACTCTTTGCGGACGATTCGCGCCCAAAGCGCCGTCTTGATTCCCGCTTGTTCAGCTATTGGTGGTGCCGATTGAAACCCCGCATTCACCTCTGGCCGACCGAGACTTCGTCCTCGTCGCCAACACCTCGGACAAGCCGGTGACGGTTCCCCGGCACGCCAAGTTCGGCCACGCCCATGACGGCCCCCCCACCAAAACCGATGAGATCACTGCTTGCTCGGCAACGGCGGGAGATCTCACCTGGAGCGTATGGACGAATCTTGAGTTCGCGAACAGCATCACCTCTCGCAGCTCACAGCAGCGGCCACCCGCGATCACGCCGCTGAGAGTCTTGAGACCCCCCCTACGAACCCCCTTGAGCGACTCCTCCCCGAAGGAGTTACCGTTCATGGCACCGACGCTCGAGCCCCCGAGTACTCCTAGATCATGCGTGAGTTCTCTGACCTATGGAAAGAAACTAGGCTCATGCATAGACCTGAAGAGCACTGGTTATCCGTTCCACTGACAACGGAGTGGGCTTCGTCCGGCGTCAAGCTTCACCACCGCGTCTCCCCGGTCAACCGCGAGAACCGCGAGCTTATCGACGCGTCGCACAACGAGCTCCATCGCCAAGACCGTATGGCTTGGGTGACTAAACCCACCCCTTTGGCTTCCCCTGCTACGTTTGGCGTATCGTCCCAACTGGGACCGGACAAGACCGCCAGATGGTGCGCAAAGGTCGCGTCGTCTCTGACATTCGCGGCCTCAACCGCATCTCTTGGACCGGCGCATACCCCCTTCATCTCCAGTCCAGTATCATCTCAGCCATCGCTGGATTCCCGTTTATCACCACCATCGACAAAGCTCGCTTCTTTTCCAGTTCCCCGTGCAGTATGAGGATCGTCACGAACTTACCTTGGTCACCTATCGCGGACAAGAGCAGCGCAACGTAGCTCCCATGGGTTACAAGACCTCCCCCTCGTACGTTCAACGCCAGATGGATCGTCTCCTCCGCCCGTACCACGCATACGTGCGCTGCTACATCGATGACATCGTCATCTTTAGCAAGACCTACGAGGAGCACCTCATTGACCTCCGCGCCGTCTTTCAACTCCTCGACAAGGTGAATGTGACGTTGGGCCCCGCAAGTAATTCATTGGCTACCCCTTGCTCCCCCTCCTTGGCTAACGCGTCGACGTCATTGGCATGACCACCGCCGAGGAAAAGCCTTCAGCTATTCGTGGACTTAAGTTACCCGACAACCTCCGCGACCTTGAAACTCATGTTGGTCTCATCGGCTACATGCGTCGATATGTCTGTCGTTACGCCGCCAAGGTTGACCCCTTCAGCGTCTCAAGTCCGCCTTGTTGCGCGACACACCTTCAGGCAACGCCCAATCCGCCTACGCTAACAGCATCCTCGTGGATCCGTCCCCTGAGTTGCTCCAGGCGTTCGAGCAATCCAGGAAGCATTTGCAAACCCAACGACGCTCAGCAACCACGATCCCGCTCGTCAGCTGTACATCGATACCGACGCCAACAAACATGGCATCGGTGTTGTCATGTACCATCTGAAGAACAATCCCCTTGAGACGGACGCGATCCGCGCCGCCGATGCCAAGATGGTGCCTATCCTTTGTCTTAGTCGCACCCTGTCTTCGGCTGAGACACGATACTGGCCCACCGAACCCGAAGTCACCGGCCTCTGTCGGACAGTTCGCAAGCTCGCAGCGACGATTCGCACGGCTGAAGCGCCTCCTATCGTTTTCACGGATCACAGCGCGGCGGCGGCGACCGTGCACCAGACGGCTCTTACGACGTCTTCTGCTGACAAGCTGAACACTCGGCTAATCGTGCTTCGCAGTACCGTGCTCAGTTCTCCCTCGACTATCGCTGCAAGCCCGGGAAACAACATATCATTCCCGACGCGCTGAAAGCCTCTCCTTCCACGGTCATGAACGCGTCTATGGCAACGAGCTCGACGATCTTACTGCCTTTTTTGGCGCCGCGACTCAGGCTCTTGTCGTCCACGCTGCCGCCGAGGCCCTGTACGGCTTCGACGGGGCGTCATTCGGCGTCACCGACGCCTACGCCCTCGTCGCCGTTCACCTCGAAATGTCTGCGGAGTTCAAAAACGCCGTCCAGCGCGGATACGATGAAGACCGTTTTATTGCAAAACCCTGCTCGTGTTGGACGAAGATCCCGACAGATTCATTACGCCACGTTTCGTCCACCGAGACGGCCTTGTTTATCACCGCGACGTCATCAGTCGCCCCCGTCTTCTCCGGGGCCTTCTAGCTGTCGAAATGGCGCCTCGGTTGTTTCGCTACACGTATTTAGTTGTTCCCTGCTTGGAACCCATGCGGTGCGATTGCGCAGGGCACTCACGCGATCTCAGACAGATCCACCGGTCCCGTGCTCCATGGGCGCTGGGCTAGTGCCTGGGACCTTAAAAATATCATCATCATCCGACCGCTGAGGGCTGCACCGATGAAACAGGTGCATGATAGTCAACTAGTTCCCAATCCTCCACCTTTAAAACTCCCTTGTTCGGACCTGCAGTCAGGTCCTTAGGCAGTCAGGACGTTGCGCGCAAGGTCCTTTGGCCAACATTGCAACTAATTGTCCCGTCCTAAATAGTCTTCAAATCTACCTGGACGTGAAGCAAAACCAATCAATCAACCAATCAACACCGTTGGATAGGTAAAATCAAACGGGTAAACTAGTTGGGTGGGTAAACACCGCGCAACGGGTGAGCCGTCAGATGAGTAAACACCATTGGATTGGATTGGATTGGTTAAGCGCCAGGCTGGCCACACGTGCTGGGGCACGGGCCACTTCATGTCCCGAGGGTTATCTGGCGTGCCTGCGCTGCCCACAAGTGAGCAACCAGATGTCTTCTACGCGTTGTACCGCGGCGAAACTGTATTTACATGATGTCCCGGAGGACCCGAGGGGCACAGGCCACCTCTACCGATCAGAAATTCCCCCATGCCATAGTCGCGAGTAAGTTGAGCGGGAAGGAAGTGAGCGAACGGAAAAGAAAAAGCAAAGAGGCAGAAGTAAAAGAAATAAGAGGAAAAAAGGGGGCTACGCGAAGCAACGAGATTCAGTGCACCACTTGGCGGAGGTTCTTGCCCTCGGCGCGGTTTCCAGAGCCCACTTTACTAGCTCCAAGCAGAGCGCTGGGGCGACGCGTTAGAAGGGCGAGTGAAACACCATTCGATAGGTGAACATCGGTCTAATATGTAGAGAGACAGCGTGCTAGTCACGTGCCCACATGGGTAAATACTATCTGACGGGTGAGCATCGGCCTAATGCAGGATAAATAGATAGCGCGTCAGCCACGCGCCCGTCTATTTAACTAGAGTAAACTGAAGCCCAATCAGTACTTTCACCCATCATCAACACTCCCATATTTTCACAAAAAGAAAACAAAGATAACAATGGCCTCTACCTCTGACATCACCACAATTACTGATGAGCTGCTCAGCTATAATTCTGAGTTAAGGATACTTATCTGTATCCCTTGTGGCACCGGGGTCCGAATCAGCCAGCTACGGAGCCATCTTCTTGCACGGCCTACTGACCATGCAAGCATACAGAGTAAGGAAGTTGCTATTATGCTGCAGCTCATTAAAGAGCGCTACCCAAACATTTCCACCCAGGACGAATGGCGCCAGGTCCCCTCCTCTTTAGATGAGCCAATCCAGCACGTTCCGGTCCATTCGGGCGGCTACCTTTGCACGCTCCCTTCGGTACGAACTCTTTTCTTACATCTCTAGGATGAAAGTCAGCCAACCATATGTGTAGGAACATGGCCGATGCGAGCACGTCTGCTCCAGCCAGAAGATAATAGAGGTGCACTGGTCTACAGACCACCAGGGCTGGTCTCCTAGCGAGAAAGGGAGAGGACGCCCAAGTAAAATTCAGGCTCAGCGGGTAGTTGAGAGGAGGCGCTCTGCTTGCCAGCACCCCATCTATTACCAGCGCCTGTTCCAGCGCGGCAGTGGGTCCTCATTCATCTGGGTCCGCCGTCCAGCCCCGGCTCAGAGGGTAGAGGAGGAAAGGAGGGAGCTCACTATTGCTACAACAACTAGCACCGCTACGAGAACCGCTACCAGCAACACTACTAGCACCGCTACGAGAACCGCTACCAGTAACACTACTAGCACCGCTACGAGAACCGCTACCAGCAACACTGCTAGCACCTCTACGAGAACCGCTACCAGCAACACTACTAGCACCGCTAAGAGAACCGCTGCCAGCAAAACTACCAGCACCCCAGCTTCAGAAGGATTTACTTGGAGTGGCTTCATGAGTACCGTTGTCACGAATAGGGCACACCGCGAGGAAGAAATGCGGCGCGCAACGCAAGCAGCATCCAATGATGAGGTCAACTCGTGGCTCGCACGAACTGGCTGGCCAGCGCACGTAGGGACTGACATCGATTGGGATGCACTCCGTGCGGTAGTTGAGCCACCTACTCCTAGCAGCAGCGTGGTCGAATCGGCTCTCTGGATGGTAATGGGCCAAGTTTGCGGCCAGAGCTTTGCAGCGCTGCGGACGTCGGGCTTCTTTCTAACCAGCAAGATTAACATCATTGAGAGTACTGGTAGGGCTAGAGGTCCCCTTACTCCAGTTACAGTAAGGACGGAAAACCGCTACGTCCGCATCTGGCAGCAGCTCATCATGTTCTTCGCCCGAGTAAGGCCATATAGTAGTCAGGCAAGGAATAATGGGCAATGCGGCCGTCCGCTTGTTCCGTATCGCTTTACTAAGCACCAGGCACACTGCTGGAAAGAGCTGTGTAATCTTGCCCAAACGGACCTTATAACCTTAGCTGGGGCAGAGAGCACAAACGGGGCCGATGAGGGTAGGCGGGTATGGAGGGAGTGGCACGCAATGCATAAGGGGAAGAAGTCAGGGGAGATAGAATGGGAAGAAGGAGAAGAAGAAGAAGAGGAAGAGGCAGCAACAGGGCCGAAACTCCAGCCTTTAGAAGAGGCTTGCCTGAAGTTCTGTATAAGCTTACTAGACCAGAAGATACAGGCAAATGATCGCGACAGCGCCCTCATTTGCGCCCTCTCTGCTCTGGGTGTAGGTGAGCATGGCTGGATGGAGCCGGATCAATTCACGCCAATACTCTCTGGACTTCTTAAAACCGCTAGGGTTCTCGTTCTACGGCACTCACTCTACCTAGCCAACCGTAATCCGGACGCCAGCACTCTTGACATAACTAAAGAGTTCATGTTACGATGCATGGTTAGGGGTACGGATGGGCCAGTTCAGTGGATGCTAGATCTTCGGTCGTACGGCATGAGAATAGATGCTGAAGCAACCCTAGCCGGCAAGGTAGAGTGGAGGGGTCAGGATGAGATCCTATTTAAGGAGCTCCAGTTCTCGCTGCCCCAACTCCAGAGTATGATCCATGGCCTAGTTTCAGCTACGAGAAACCTCTTGTTCAACGAGCTCCTCTTCGGCCTTCTACCCCCAACTATCCCCTGGGGCCGGCTACGCGACGATCCATCGAACCGGGTACCTGGCTGGAACTTCCTCGCCGACCCACGCAACAAGGCTATTCTTGGCAGGGAAATTGGATGGGACTGGCTTATTACACAGTCAGCCAAGGGCAAGGGGGCAGGGGTTGCTTGGATCAAGGACGGCCGGCTCCAGGAGCAGAAGGTGAAGCTCTACTTGCTGCGCATCACTGAGTTCAAGGAGAAGCTCCTCGTACTTGCTCACATCACCGGCGGCCAGCCTGCGCGGTCGTCGGAGATGCTAAGCATCCGGCACAGCAACACGCACCAGGGTGGATTGAGGAACATCTTCGTTGAGGATGGCCTGATGGTACTTGTCCCGCGGTACCACAAGTGCTTTGACCGTACGCGGAGAGAGAGAATCATCCACCGCTACTTACCGCGTGAGGTTGGCAGTTACGTCCTCTATTACCTCTGGCTGGTCCTCCCTTTTTATGAAGACATCACCAGGACCATGCTTCCTCTTGTTATGGGTAATGAGCAACAGCCCCATACCAGCCTCGATTTCCGCCAGTTCCACCTCTGGAACGAGGATTCCTACCCGCACAGAAGGCAGTGGAATAGCGACTGGATGCGGACGGTGATGGAGAGGGAGACCAGCGCTGGCCTTGGCCAGGCCATCAATATCTCCAAATGGCGACATCTTGCCATCACCATCAGCCGTCGTATGATCAGTGACCAGGCCCTTCACTTCCACGAGACCGAGCAAGACTGCGACAGCGATGATAGTGAGGAGGATGGCGGAAATGAAAGCATCTTCGACATCCAGGCAGGCCACTCCACAAGGGTTGCTGAGGCCGTCTATACGCGCGAGCTGACAGAACAGGTAGGGGATCTAGGCTTTAGACGCAAGCAGTTCCGGCAGGCCAGCATCCAGTGGCACAAGTGCCTCGGCTTGTTTGATAACCTTCCCAGCGCCTCCTCTTCTCTTAACGAAGCAGAGCCACCAAAGCGGGCGCACCACGGCACAGCTGCTTCGATTGAGGAAATGGAGCGATGGAAGCGCATGAAGCGGCTGCACCCATGAAAGAGATGTTTGATAGTAACTCTTCCCCAACCACGCACTCTTAAAAACCTCCTTGTTCGGACCTGCAGTCAGGTCATTAGATAGTCAGAACGTTGCGGGCAATATCCTTTGGCAAGATTGAAACCAACAGGCCCATCCTAAATATTCTTCGACTCCGCCAGGACATAAAGCAAAAATCAATCAATCAATCAACCCATTTGCCGGGGCCAGACGGTCTCGCGGGTTCGATGATCAGCACGAAGGCGCACCTCTTCCCACCCAGATGAGGCTCTTGAGACGTGCTGTCGCAGTACAGCATATTGAAGACCGCCGCCCCATCCCCAACTGCGAGCGTTGCCATGGGTTTCATGCAACCCGCAACTGTACTTACTAGAGAACCGCAATGCGGAACATGCGCAGGAGAATACCACCCCGGTGAGTTTAAAAGCACGCCTCGGTACCTCTACTGCAAGGGCCTGCACCCATCATCTGAATCAAACTGCCCGGCGTGACCCAAGCGCAGCCATGGCGCATTCGTTCGCCTGACGGAAACCTTGGTTTTTCCCAGAACTTTCTGCCAGGCGCTGCCTTTCGCACCCCAGCTTTAATGTCTTCTCCCCCCTCATTGCCTGGCACACGCGCGCAAGGGCGCTCACGTATATCAGGGAAGCTGTTGGCCTACTGCCATACCAAGTTGCAGCAGACTCCTCATCAGACCTCCAGGTCAGTCTGGCGAATAGTCGGGATTAGCGCATACTAATATGTAACTTGTACAACGCACCGAGAGGACCCGCTGGAGTTGATAATGGCCTCACGGCGCTGCCTGAGAGCAGCCTTCGGCCCGACCTTGTATTCGGTGACTTCAACCTCCGTCATACTGAGTGGGACCCCACAGTAGAAACGCGATACGCCCGATCGGGAGAACTCGTTGAATGAGCCCATCAAAGTGAAATCATCTTTCTCAATCCACCCGGGGTTGCCATTAATGCGCGCGGAGGAACATTGGTCTGGTATTTGGTGCGACTGAAGGGACTCAATGTGAGGTGCGCCCAGACCTTCATACCACATCCGACCATGAAAGCCTCCTCATCACAGTCCCCCGTCGGCACGCGACCGCTACGACCCAGGGGCGCATACGCTACTCTGCTATAGACTCGGCCCAGTTCTCCTTATCGCTCGGAGAACCTCATGAACCTCCACCTCTAAATTCCAGCGAAGAGGTTGAGACTGAAGCTCTGGACATTGTTGAATCTATTAGGCAGGCCCTTGAGGCCTCCTGTAAGCGCTGCCAAGGAGGTAGACTCGGCACCCCCTGATGGGATGATGCCTGCCAACGAGCGCTTAGAACATACCACATCGCACGCCGAATTGGGCCGGCTAGGCTAGAGAACGCTGAGCTCCGGAGGGCCATCTGGTCAGCTAAGAGAACTTACTGGCGGAACGTAATTGCTAACGCCCAGAACCTGGCGGAAATTTTTAAGATCGTCAATTGGCATAAGCCAACACCATGATACTACACGTCCCCCATCCTGAAACCCACTGGGACCAAGGTCAACGATCCACAGGAAATGGCTGAACTCCTTCATAGCACGCTGCTCTCCAGACACCTCGAGGCAGCTGATCTGGTGATGACACTCGTCCCCCTCCCCCCAACGGAACATCCCCTGGCAACCTCCCTCCACAGCAGAGATCTTTCAAGCCATCTGTCAGGTTTCCTCCACATTGCATGGCATGGACGAGATACCCGCCACGGTTATCCAGCAGGCATGGCCTGTGGTAGGAAATCGCGTTATTAGCCTCTTCCGCAGGTCCCTAGAACCGGAAATCCATCCCAAGGCCTTCAAACAGGCCAATGTCATCTTCCTGCCGAAAACAGGTAAACGGGACAGGGCTCTGCCCAAATCCTACAGACCGATTGCTCTCCTCTCCTCTCTGGGAAAAGGCTTGGAACACCTCATTGCGCGACGCCTGGTCTACCGGACACTCCAAGAGGGTATCCCTGCGAAGGATCAGTGCAGCGCTACTAGATATAGGTCCACCACTGAACTTACAACTGAACTCCTATGTGATGTTCGCGAGGCTCAGGCTAAGGGAAATATTACTGGAATGGTCACAGTCGATATAAAGCGCGCCTTCGATGGTGTCCTTTGCAACCGACTATGTCACCGCCTCTACTCCCAGGGGTGGCCCGAAACGGTTGTCCGATGGGTTCGCTCATTCTTCCAGGTAAGGACCGCAAGGAACTGTCTAAATGGATATCTGTCTACATTGTTCCCAGTCAATTGTGGTCTCCTCCAAGGCTCACCCATCTCCCCAATCTTTTTCCTACTCTACGTGGAACCCTTCCTCCGCCTCTCTGGAGGGCGCTTCGGCTACGCTGACGATGGCTGATTCCTTGCCACAGCACCTAACCTCCAAGAGTGTGGGCGAATCTTGCAATACAAGCTCGACAAAACTCTCGATCGGGGACGCGAGAACGGTATTCTCTTTGATGCAGCGAAGACTCAGCTTCAGTATTTCCATCGCAAACGAGGTACGCCAACTGGACCCTGTCTATAGGCAGGCGGGACAATGGTGATGCCGAATGGCTACACGCGATGGCTTGGTGCCTTATTTGACAGGAAACTCAACTTCAAAGAGCACGTCCGGCGTGCTTGCCAAAGGATCGGGTAGTCACAGAACATGTCCGCCGACTGAACAAGGTGAACAGTGGCATGAGCCCAGATCTGATCAGACAAACCATTCAAGGCTGCGCCCTCACCACACTTCTGTATGGCGCAGGAACCTGGGTTGGACCCAAGACCTCACTGTGGGCGGTCCGACAAGTTCAGCTTGCTATCAACCGAGCTGCACGTGCCGTGCTCCCAGTGTACAATACCACTCCCACAACAGCCTTCCTCCGTGAGACTGAATATGGGCCCGCCTTGGCCTGGCTGCAACGCATACAAGACCGGTTGGCAGCCAGGGTGGCAGCAGCTGACCCAAACCATTACTCACGGAGACGCTGGAACTCAGCACACTTGCAATAGATTAGGCAGAGACATGTCGTGTAATCGGTATTCGGATCAGCGGGCAGGGAAAAGCACCGAGATATCATGCTATCGATCAAACGTCAGCTACCGCAAACCAAGTACCACACTAGAAGCCATTGATCATCCGATACCTGAGAGTTCGGCTTTTCGTGCTGGCCGCAAAGCACCATGCCGAGTAGTTATATAACGTAGGGCCCTTTCCCTACAATTAATTGTCGTGTACCTTGTATTATATGCTCCGCCGAGGTCGCGGGAAAGAGGTCGAAAGATCGTCGGTCGGAAGGAA
The DNA here is from genome assembly GCA_020351975.1 of Phyllosticta ampelicida. Classification (NCBI taxonomy): domain Eukaryota; kingdom Fungi; phylum Ascomycota; class Dothideomycetes; order Botryosphaeriales; family Phyllostictaceae; genus Phyllosticta; species Phyllosticta ampelicida. The sequence goes on from JAIFKG010001503.1 coordinate 44,771, forward strand.
TAAAGGCGGCAAAGCTACTAGGTAACTCAAAGTCCTGAAGGGAAAATTCCTTACACTCATACCCGTTGCTCAGGTGTAGGTCTTGCTGAAGAGAGCGGGGGAGGTTGATATCCATGTCGTTGTCGTTGAGAAGCTTTGGGGTTGGTACTGTAGTGTTGTGTAGAGTTGTCCGCAGGTGCGGAGAGAC
>JAIFKG010001505.1:0-26088 GCA_020351975.1 Phyllosticta ampelicida
GACGCTGCACACCCATGTTTCTCAACGATCCCAACAATATTGTACTGCAGCTACCAACCTCTCTCTTTTTTCCCACGATATCTGGAGGATGATCGGGTCTGGATGAAATAGCTATTTAATGCTGCTGGGCTCGCAGTCGTGAGCTAGGCAGGTTTCCATCAATCAATCTTTCGCATCTCACAGTAGCAAAGTTAGCCAGACAATAAAGAGGATCATTCGTCGTTGCCAAGTTAAAACACCCGGTGATACGAGTGCGGCTCTCTCGCATTACCCGCCGATACGAGTGCGGCTATCTCACACTTTTCAACCGGACCGGAGCGGCAGACTACCGCTCACTCCTCAACACGCCAAGGGGCCTGCGGGTGTCGGCTTATTGGCTCCTCGAAGATGACCTCCTCTATCAATTCAAACTTGCTAACAGACTAACGTCGGGTGCTTGTTATTACGGCGCTCGGGTCCGGACCAGCGACTTTTCCTTATCGATCGCTTGTTGCTTGCTCGATCCCTTATATCCTCTTGAGACTAGACTTAGATAGGTTAGAGGGCTTGGCTGGCGCACTGGACATCTTCAACTTTAGTCCGCGTCCTCCTTTCCTCTCTACCAATTGATCGTCAGTAGTCCGCATCGATTATTCTGCGCAGCGCCGTGACACTTGTACACCGATCATCGGATACCAACCTCAGCAGTATACGCCGAGGGTTCGCCGTTCGGGGCCCGAGGCATAACCGGTCGCATATCCGTCTCGTATAGTCTTGTATACGTCGGCATAACACAAGAAGTTGAGCGAGCATGGTAAAGGGTACGTACGGAAGGTCTCTTAGCACCGTCTGAACAGATCCGCAGAGACCAGACCACAGCATGGCGCAGGCCAAAGCAGCCGAATGGGGTTTTGTCCAAGGTCACGTGCTTGGCGGATCATGGTTCTCCCGTTGTAAATACTTTAAATATTGCCTGCATAGGCCCATGTGTGAGAGCCACACCAGTCTAAATGAATGAATCAATCAATCCTCAAGTCGCTCTCTCAGACGGTGCCCGTCGATCCATCAATCTCCAACCACTCATCCATCACCCACCGCTCCATTTCCCCTCACTCGCCAAATTATTCCCCCACCCACCTGCTCCCATCTATCTTGCCCCTCTACCGTCGCACAAGCCCCTCACCTCGTCCCACATCGTCAGACGCCGTTTGCTTGTCCACCCCACCATCTCTTGATGAACAAAAGTCGGCTTTGTCTGTAAATCACATCCCCGCCTTCTCCGCGTCTCTGTATGCACTGGCAGCAGGGCGTCACGCTGGACAACGGGCTGGGAAATGGGATTGAAGAAGGGGGAGAGAGGCGGGTGAGACCGACTGCCTTCTTTCACTTTGCCGCATCCCTCCCGCGGAGAGCTTGAAGCGCAAGAAGACTACGCCACTCTATACTCTTGTCCACGGTAAAGAGCAAGGTCCAATCGGCGAGTCTTGTTGGCCCCAAGTTTGCCACGGTCGGTGCGTCTCTGGCTTTTCTTTCTTCTTTTTGGCTTTTCTCCTCTCCTCCTCTTCCGCTCCTCCTGACCTCTCTTCTCAGCTGCTCCATGTCCGCCTTTTCGTCTGTCCGTCTGCCAGCCGGCCCGCGAGTTCTCTTACACTAATTGCGCCGCCCGCTACCTCGCAGACCGTGACACACACCCTACGCGTCAATCAATCATGTCCACGTGCGCGCGCATACACGCACGCGGCAGCCGCAAAAGCCGGCCTCTCCCGTCTGAAGGGGCGGACGGAGAAATCGGGGAGTCTTGGGGATGATGGCGTTGGGCGTTTGCCTTTGCGTTTGCTGACCGAAACAGTCGGGCGTGGGCGGGGGCGGCGGCGGGCGCCGAGACGTAATTTGACTCTACGGATCACCATCACCACCACGGCCACGCAGGAAGATTTCCGTGCCCGGATGCAACGGGGTCGGCAGGCAACCAGATGACGAAGACAGGGACTTTGATCGGATTCATGCAAAGCGGGCGCCCATGCACCGACGTTTACTCTTGTTGTTTTTGACGCAGGCGCGTCTAAGGCGGAGGTTTGGATGCTAGCTCCCTTCGCTCGTCTCAATTTCCGCATTATTTCACGTCCTCGCAACGGATCAGGCTCGTCGGGCAGGGCCATAACTATGTAGCATCCACTCAAGCCAGCGGTCTTCCTTCCCCTCTCCCGCCCCCTGGCAACCCCCCTTTCCTCACCCCAAGCGCCAGAGACTCGACCTATGAAGTCGTCGCTTTACTAACGTATCCTCCAAGGTGTTATTTTCTGGCCGTAGACGCAGATCGCAGACATCAAGGTACTCGGGAACGCCAGGGCTATGCCGACCAATAGGCGCGGCGCAATTTCAACAAAGGCGCTCGCCGTCCCTCATGGTGCTTTGCTCGTGACGTCAGCGGTGGTGGTTTTGGAGACATTACACGCTAAAGAGGTAGATGGTGAGGGTTGTATGGATGCGGCGGTTGGTGGGTCCGGTGCGCTCAAGGGTGGTGCTTGTAGGGTGGGCAGGGGAACTTACTCACCGCATGGTTTAGTACGATGGACAATGGTCGATCGTTGAGGTTGGAGAAGCCGAGTGATGTCGAATCAAGGAGGGTTTACGGCGGAGAGATCGCTATATAGCTTGTATGGCTTGCCAGCGTCGATTTTCACTATCTAACTTCCTACATTTCTCTTGCCGGCACGTTGGTTTTTTTGATATTCGGGTTTTATATTTTGTTCCCCCCCAGCTTCTCCTCTCCCATCATTTGTGGAAGTGAACGAAGCAATGGGCGAAAAGATGGAAACTGCTCCTACAGATGAGCAGCCGCTCCTCCCCGTCACGGTGCTCTCGGGCTTCCTGGTGCGTGACCAACCCATACCAAACCCCACCCTATTCCATTCAACAAATTTCAACTACTCACTACACTGAGACCCTCCTCCTCAAAAATAACCCTTCACCCAAAGCTGGCCCCCTCAAATATACTCAGAGACGACTGACCCAACTACCCCCACTTTGACAGGGCAGCGGCAAAACCACGCTCCTCAAACACATCCTGCACTCCAACACGCACGGGCTCAAAATCGCCATCATTGTCAACGACATGGCAGAGGTCAACATCGACGGCGCGCACATAGCGCGACTGTCGACCAAAAATGAGCGGGACAACCTGGTGCAGATGCAGAACGGTCAGTGTTCTCCCCCGAAATGGCCAGCACCGTCTGCCCGTCCCTCCTTCTGAAGGGAGACAACGACGACGAGATCCTGTCCATGCTGATGTGTGTGAGCATGGGCGTGTAGGATGCATCTGCTGTACGCTGCGGGGCGACTTTCTGGTCGAGCTGGCCACCATGGCGTGGAGCCGTCAGTTCGACTACGTGCTCATCGAGAGCAGCGGCATCAGCGAGCCACAGCAGGTCGCCGAGACGTTTACTGCGGCGCTGAGCACCGAAATGCTCAACATTCCCGACGAGATCGAGGGCCAGGATCGTGCCGTCATTGAGAAAATGTGAGCGGAAATTTTTTTTTCTATCGTGTTCCCCTGATTTTACGGGATCCTTGCTGCCGGCTTGGCGGGTCATTCAATAGCTAGGAGTTGGGGGGTTGGGATTCTTAGTCTTTGTTGCCGTCTGTATATGTATATGAGGATGGTAGGAAAGGGAGAGGGGTTGTTGAGTGTGGTGAGTGACGGCTGACGAGACATGTGCGCAGAGCGAACGCTGGCGGCCTGGAAAAGATAGCGCGCATCGACACCATGGTGACGGTCGTCGACGCTTTCCGCTTCTTCGCCGAGTTCAACACGGGCGAGTTTCTGACTGATCGCTATGGCCGCGACGAGGTGCCGCCCGAGGACGAGCGCACCATTTCGGATCTGTAAGTTCCAATCCTATTCATGCCCGTTCTCAGACCTCTCCTCTTGAGTTCCCCCCACCCGATGCAAAGACATACGCTGAAATGGACGACACAGCATGGCCGACCAACTCGAATTCGCCAACGTCATCATTATTAACAAAACCGACGCCGTTACCCCCTCAACCCTCGCGCGCATCGAGCGATGCATCACCACGCTCAACCCGTCCGCCAAGATCCTGTCGACGCGATTCAGCCGCGTCGACCCGGCCGAGCTGGTCGGCACGCGCAGCTTCAATCTCGAAGCCGCGCAGATGATGAGCGGCTGGCTGGCCTCGCTGCACGAAATGTTCCTCATGGACGTCAACGGCAAGAAGACTCTGGCGCCCAAGCCGGAAACGCTCGAGTACGGCATCGGCAGCTTTGTGTACAGGGCGAGACGCCCGTTTGATCCCATGCGGCTGTATCGGTTGCTGGCGGGAAAGTTTGTGTTGATCCAGCCTGATCCGGAAGAAGAAGAAGAGGACGAAGAAGAAGAAGAAGCAGGAGATGGTGACGACGATGGCGACTCCGCCACCGAGCGTGGCAGTGCCGCTTCGTCGACCATGGACGTCGACGTGCCCGACGTCCACCCGCCGTCCAAGCGCAAAGACTCCAAGGGCGAAGATCTGGTCGTCGCAGATGCACCGGCACCAGAAAAAGAGGAAGAGGAAGATCCCTTCTTTGCCTCGCTGCCGCGAGACCCGGCCGCCATCGTCGCCGCCAAAGCCGCGGATCCGCTCTGGGGCAAGATGCACCGGTCCAAAGGATGGCTGTGGTTCAGCACGCGTCCCAATCAAGCCGGGTCGTGGAACACGGCAGGCGCCATGCTGCGGGTTGAGTACGAGCAGGATTGGTTCTGCGAGATGGCCGAGGAGGAATGGGGAGCGGATGACCCGGCCGTGAAGGCGGCCGTGGAAAAGGATTTTGAGGGTGAGTGGGGAGACCGCCGGCAAGAGATTGTGTTTATCGGCGAGAGCTTGGATCAAAAGAAGATCACGAAATCTTTGGATGAGTGTTTGTTGACGGAGAAGGAGTTCAAGAAGTGGGAGAGATTGATGCGCAGGAAGGATGTGGGATTGGAGAGGAAGGAACAGATGCTGAACCAGTGGTGGGATGATAGCTATTGGTCCGAATGGACGGTAGGTGAAGAGGCCATGGAGGCAGGTGGTGGTGGGCATCAGCATCACCACCACAATCATGCTGGCCACAAGCACTAAGCGGCTCAAAACTTCGTAACAAATAAAACCCCACAAGCGTATTTGCAATTATCTTGCCTCTTGTCTTATTCCACCGCTTCCTCTTATGAGTGTTACTGGACTTACGATGCGACATTCCCATTTCCTGCGAGTCAGCTAAAGAGCGACCTGTGGTTCCTACTACGACAAAAGAAATAAAAAACCCGGTAGACCTAGAACCACATCAGTCCAAGGGTGGGCCCACCTACCTTAGCAAACGCACTTCACGAATCCTGAACCCAGCGTCGTCACCGCAGCCTCGACGTCCTATGCGTGAGTCTTGACTCGACTTCACTCGCTTGTACTCCATGCAAGCGAATGCAGCGTTCCGCTTGTGCGAGTACCTGCGTTCTTCGCGCCTTTACACTTACCTGTTGGATGCTTACATCGCACGCACACGCCACCGTTGCCTGAAAAAAGCTGCAGTGCTAGCCTCGAGCCACAACATTACCGTATGATTCACGACATTGCGTGCGTGACGGCTGACGGGTAACGGGGAATGAGTAACGGGACCTGGATACAGTCTGCTCGAGTCGAGTCGAGTCGTTGTGGTTCCGAGACACAAGCCTGTTTGGCGCACGACAAAAACCACTCTTGACACCGGCGGCATAAACCAAGAACGAACGACGAGCCGATGAGCACGAATACGACGTCGCGGTCGGTATGTGGGCACGAGGCTGGCAGCCGCTGTGCTTCAATTCTCAAAGCAGGAAGCCAGTCGCGGTCAGGGCAAGGTCGCGCGGCAACGATTTTTTGGACATTGGCGTTCGTCGAAGATTCTTTGAAATGCCGCAATCCGGCATCCTTGCCTTGAGTGAGGACCAAGAACCCGGAACGACCGTGGATGCAACCATGGTCTGTAACGGGTGCCAACTGCGCTGCGGGTGCGTTGGCAAGGAACACGACGAACCAATGACGCTGGCACTGAGACTCGGAGTGGGCTTGATTGCTCCTCTGCCGAGCCCGGAATTCGAGGCCGCCGAATTTGGACCACCAAAGGTCGTGCATGGTTTTCAGGGTTGCCTGCGGGCTCTCGTGAGAAACAGAAAGGAGGATCCGCGTTCCCCATGTTACTGGGGCAGATTGTCGAGGACCTGTTGCAAGGGGGAATCATCTTGCTGCGGGAACGAGGGTTTGGCGCCGGGAGGTCAAAGGGAGTAGTCAGAGGAGGCTGGGGATGTATTTGATAAATGACAGCGACTGCTCTTTCTGGATGGGCGGAATACTAGAAGTTTTCTTCCTTTTTTGTGACGGGTTGCTCTTCGCACTGGAATTTGGAATGAAGACTGACGAGACAAGAAAAATACAGAATAGCAGAACCATGACTTGGAAATCTAGAGGCTTGAACAGCGGTAGGGATTGAGACAACTGATACCAGTGGCAGTGAGAATTGCGTGCGTGGCTGACTCAGGCGGGCTCCTGGCCGAATGATTGTTCCTGGAGTGGTAGAGTGGTGATTGCACAAGAGTTGGGAGAATGGTGTTACGTCCAGGGCCGTCGCGTGATGACGAAAGATGGCAGGTGAGCATCGGGCACTGCAAGGTGGGTACGTTGGAGATGATGGCGGATTACGCCTGTGGTGTGGCGCTTGCTGACATATAGAGGACAAGTGTTGCGGTCGACTTGCAGAGGGCCTAGCCATTAAGATGATGGGCATGTCCGAGGTCTAGCATCGTATCGAGAGACGAGGAAGAGGAGAGAAGATGGGGTTGCCACATGAGAGCTACGTCGTGGTGAAGCGGCGGCGCTGGGCATCAGAGTCGCACCTCAGCTCTCAGCACTCAGCACTCAGCCAGAAGAGATCAGCAGGGCCGTTGGTGGGCGCGCCTGCCCCTCGTCGTGGTCCGTCAACTCATGACAGCCCAGCCACCGCCTAGGAAACGGGCAATCTGACATTGATACCCATACCCGCCTTGCTTCACCGGACTCTCTCACAAGACTCCCGGTTGCCACCATATCATTGCTACGTCGTCGTCGTCGTCGTCGTGCCTGTCGCTCTTTGACCCTCTTCTCCTTTGTGCTGCTCGGCCCTTGGCCAACTCCAAGGACCGTCGCCCGCCTCTGGCAGCTTCCCGCAACACCAACCACCACTTCGTCATGCCCCAGCACGTCGCCGACGAGGCTGCTGACCAGCTGGCCGACTTGCACACCAGCGATGCCATTTCCGACACCATGAACACCTCTGAAGACGACGCTATCTCGCCTCCGCCGCCGCCTCCCCACATCGCCGCTCGATTCTCCCGCCCCGCAAACAACCGCCGCAAATCCTCCGCTCCCTCGTCGCGCCGCAACTCCATCTCTTCGACCCACTCGCATCAGAGCAATCTGTCGTTGCGCGGCGGCAACCAGAGCAAGCATGTCGCCCAGCACCTGCGTCGCGCATCCATACTCGAGAGCCGCAAGGCCAGGCTCGCTGACCGGGCTGCCCACGCCGAACAAGTCCGGCTGAGAGCCGCCCTAGCCAAAGCCTCGCCGCGCTCCTCCAACAGTGAAGAAAAGGCCCTGGCTGCCCAACAGGCCCGGGAAAAGCACCTCGCTCAGGTCGCTGCCGCGTGCGCCGAAGAAGTCCGCCGCGCCAAAAAGGTTGCCGAAGATATGAAGGAGCGCAAAGCCGCCGAGGAGAAGCGGTACCGCTTAGAAATGCAAGAGAAGCTTGCAGAAGCGGAGCGTAGGCGTCAGGAGTATAAGCGAAATCAGCGACGGCCGCGCGGGACCAGCGTGCCATCCAATGAGCACAAAAAGGCTGCCCCTGACGCCCGCCCATCCATGGACGACGATACTGCTGCCAGGCGCATCCAGAGGACTTGGCGCACGAGACGCAGGCGGCACATGGTGGAGGCTTTTCTTGACCTTGGACTCTCTATTGACAAAGTGCACGACACAAGTTTTGAGGACATTAGCACCCTCCTTTCCGAAGAAAAGGTTTTGTCAGCGGCAGCAAAGGTGCTCGACTTTTTTGGTCTTCAAGGGTCCAATGGGCCAATCGGCGAGGACCCGGCTTCCATTCGAACCTTTCTCAGCGCATACTTGATCCTGGGGCACCCCGCCGAAGTGCTCAGCAGCAAAGACGGCGACCTGGAGCAAGACTTGATCAAAAAGGCTACAGACTTGATCATTTCCTTCGAATCCGCCCTCTCCAAGCTCTGCATGTCGAACCGCTACACGCCCCCGCCAACCCTGGTAGAGACGGTATCCCTCGCTCACAGTGCCTTTGTCACGGCGTTTGCAGACTGGAAATCACAAGACTCGCGCACCCTGATTGAAATGATGGTCGCTTCGTTTGTCAATCTTGACGCAATCTGGCAGAGCGTCAAGGACGACACTCGCGGAGAAGTCGCCAACGATTATCGCGAGGGAATCCGCGAGAACCAAGTCATCTTGCTCAGCAAAATTCGCAAGCTGGCCGGACCGGATAGAGCAAATACCCTCATCAAAAAGGCCATTCATGAGAGCAGACGTGCAAAGGCTCGAGACCGCCGGAAGCGCCCCGCGGGTGATGTGCGGCCCAGAGCTGCCGCGAGCGAAGCCTCCGAAGCCTCCAGTACCCACGAAGAACAGCAAACTGAAAATCCTTCCCATGTCCTCCACGAAAATCTACACTTTGGTTCCGACGGTTCTGACGGCGAAGATTCTCAGTCGGATGCTCTTGCTAAGCTCTTTTCGCCAATGCCGGCTAACAGGGTTCTGGTGCACGAGCTCGCCATCGACAAGGAATACCGCATTGATGAGCAGCAACCATCAGAGCTACGTGATGCTCTCAACCGGGAGATTTGTGAGAGCATGAAGCGCGGCTTTGAGCGGGGCGAGGGCGCGCCTTGGACCACGGCCATGGCTGATAACATCCGGGGCAAGATTTTGCGGCTGCTGAAGCCGGGCAACTCCATGTACAGGCTTATTTCGGACGCATTGGACCCCGATTTCGTTCAACAACAGGCTTCGCAGGGCGTCTTTTCCTACGAAAAGTTCTACTCCTTCATGGCCACGATTCTTCCCAAACTCTGCGCTCCGTTTCGAGATGTCCAAGTCAAGGCCCTTGCGGAGGAGCTGGAACAACCTGGCGACCTGGACCAAATGCTTGGAAAGCTATTCAAGCTGCTCCACATCATTGACTTGCTTGCGCTCGATTATCAAAACTACCTGCTGCAGCAGATGGTGCCAACGCTCGTCAAGGAGGCGCCTGGGTACGAGCAGCGAATGTTTGAGCAGGACCTGCTCACGCACACCACGATGCTCACCAAGACACGTCGGTGGTTCAGGAGTGCCAGTATCGCCTGTCTCACCGAGACTGACCGACGCGATCCCATTTATGGAGCAGCACCAACTGCGCAAAAAATCTACGCGCGAGCTCTTGTCGATCTTGCTATTGCGACGCCGCCTCTCCAAGAACAGGAGATCCCAGAGACCCTCCATCTCGACCACGCACGCCTGGCACGCATTCGTGATGATGCACTGCGTATCACGACCGTTGGTTCCATTCTATTGACGGCCAAAAATCTCCTCCGCCGCGACGTACGTTCGCAATGGAGGCCTGAAGCAACGCGCATGTGGGCACTGCTCCGCGACAACGGCTATGAAAACGAAGACGGTTCGGTGCCAAACAAAGTTCTGACGCTTCTCGAATCCGCGCACGCCATGCCCCCAGCCACGCGCGCCCAGCTCCTAGCCACCGTCACCCGCCTCCTGCACCAGGCCGCCGCGGGCCGCCTCACGGACCCCGTCATGAAGGTCTTGTTTGGCCGTCTCAAGAATCACGTTCTTGGTCGTGTCTCGGCAAGCACTTCGGGAGAGCGCGTGCGTGCTGCCACAGGCGCCAGCGACGGCTTGGCGACGTGCGGCTTGCCCGAATTTGTAGGCCAGGTCGGTGAGATGGTTGACCTCCTCGGCCGCATTGGTGAAGTAGATCGGAGCGCTCATGGTGTGTGGTATGACAAGATTGCGGAAGAGGTCGAGGAGATGGACGATCGCGAGTCGTAATGGATGAGGCCTTTGTCTGAACTGGGCGCGCATGTCCGGATACAGTGCTCAAGATGAGTTGCGCAAGAAGCAAGATGCCTTCTTGTCTGCATTCATTTATTCGGCCCAAAGCAGGCTTCTTCCCTTATTTCCCCCCTTTTTGTTGTTTTCAAGAACATGGGGGCCTCGTACATGGCGGGCTTATTTTTCCAACCCGACCTTTTCTATCACTTACATCAGCATGCATCATCTTTTTCCCCTTGATTTTCTACTCTCCTCTGTCTCTCTCGACTGTCCCACCAGGCTGTCTCTTACCGGAGGTCAACATCCATCAGATTGATACAAGGTTTCTCTTTCCAGCGGGCGTTTGGGCTTTCGATGGGGATGGCTGGCTGGCTGGCTGTGCTGATCTTGAATTTTGTACCTCTCTTCCTCTCTTTCTTCCTCCGTGCGTTTTCTCTCGCTCTGTCTGCGTGTGATCATGGTGTTGCGCTGGGAATGCTTTTCTTCCTGCCTTTCTGTTTGCTTTGGACGCCGGGCTGTTGGCTATTGGGTACTAGGTATTGGTCTTGCGGGCTGGGCTGGTCTGGGTTATGCATCGAGCCACGGTTGTATCATGGTGTTGGTTGGCTTGCTGGGCGCGATGTGTCGATGTTAGACGATGATGTAGTAGTAGAGAGGTGGGGGCAGATCGCCGGGTGCGATGAGTGGAACGCCAAGTTGAACGTTTGTTTGTTCCTTGAAAATGATTGTGCCAGTACGATTGTAAATTGTCTTCCAATGCTTTGCATGGCAGGCTGTTGGTGTGAGCTACGGTACTAAATGAAGGGTCACGGAAGGCACTGCTGGCTGGGATGTATGGGCCGGTAGCTGACCGAACACAGTCTCTCCTGGCGAGTCAGTCGCAGGAGCACATGTCCGTGGGACTGCAGCCCAATTTACTTGCAGTTTGGAGGGAGGCGGGAGTGGTAAGTGTCTGCTTGCGTTGTCATTTCTCCAGTCGGTCAGACATTGCCCCTCTCAGTGCAGCCAGGGGCTTCTTTTCCAGCCGCTCTTGCTGACGCTCCACCTCTCTTTACTCCGCTGGCCTCTTCAATCGCTCTTCTGCCTAATGAAGGTTTGCGCTTGGGCACTCAGAACTTTCTCCTCTATGATCAGTCGTCCGCGCATTTGCCTTGTCGGCCTAGTTCAGGAAGGCGACTTGAACGAGCCATGGGAGCACCGGTTGCCATTCTACTCCAAACACGTGGGTGGTAAGTGGGAATGTGGGTCCTGTCATGTCAGCTTTGTCGGCAGATTCTAGGCAGCTAATACCTCGCCTCGGCTGCATACTGTCTGTTGAGCGCCATTGGTGCTGCACCGTCTTTTATGTTCGAATATTTAACCTGTCTTACTCTTAGCAAAGGCCTCCCTCTAGGAAACTTGATCTCGTTGGGCTCACAAGATATCTGTAAACGGTCGGTGTTTCAAAAATATTCGTTAAGAATTACTGCCATCGTTACCCTCTAGATGATCAAAGACATGCGCTGGAATCAGTTGTGGAGCATTCAAACTACTCCTACACCCTAATTTTCGAGTCAGGCGAGCATATGTACCACCTTCGCGAGCTTTTATTTACTTCAGCCAATGGCCAATGTGCAAAACCCGATTCTGATGATTGTCTTCATCTGTGCAGTACTTCCTTACACGCCCTCAGACCATTCCAGTTGGATCTGAATAGTCGGATTCCAAAAGTTAAGAGTGTTCCACATCAAGCAGCGTTATACACGGTGCTGATCCCAAAGTACGATTCCTTTCTAATTTTGAGGAGCTGGTTCGAAAGGTGTTTCCCTCGGGAAGCCAGAAACAACGCGCCCGGGTCTAAAAGGCTATGGCGCTACCTTTGCGCTCCTGAAGAACCGATGGAAGGAACCATGAGTCCTCCTCAAGCAAGAGTCATGTCTTGCAATTCGACAGACATGAAAATCCATTCACCCATGTATGGGAACCTTTTAAAATAGTCCCACTCCCTGACGCACCAAGCCCCTAGCCAGCGATAGGACCGGCTCAAATTGGCTCAGAAAGGACTTCTTCGCGAGCGACTTTTGCTCGTGCCAGAGACTGGCTCAAGCATTGTCTCGACAACAATGGTTACACTAGTACTGCGAAGGGTGGCAACCTTTTACCAAGGAGATTGATTGACGTTTCTTGCAGCTCCGTCAAACTTGTCGGGACACATGGTCAACAGAGCCGCCACTTGTGTCTAAGCCATTGCTGGGGCGAGCTCACGCGAACATCAAAACGGTATCCCTTGGGTCGCTCTTCAAATAAAAATCTCGAGATGTAGTTTACTTCTTACGTCTTCTGGATGGGCCATGTATCTGGATCGACTCTCTATACATTCTCCAGGCCTTTCAAGATGACTGGCATCAAGAATTAGCGAAAATGGCCCCGGTGTATCACAAAAATTTCCTGACTATTGCCGCGACCAAAGCCACAAAGAGTAGCGAGGGCCTGTTTTTGATACCGAATGAAGAACACAAAGTCGACCCCTTTAATTTGACGTGCTAAAACGACTCCTCCTTCGTCTTGTATTGTCGCAAATCGCTAAACCGTTGATTTGGTCTAGGTTCGAAATTAGAATCAACAAGTCCACCCCTCTTGACACGCGCTTGGGCATTGCCGGACGTTGCATTTCAGAGACCAACAGCTCGTTTGGGAATTCGAACACACGACAACCTGCGAATCCTGCTTCTGGGTGGAAGTCAATACGTGGGACTCCACACTCAAGAGATGTCTGGGCTTTTACCGGTCGAACGGAGCAGAGGAATTCAGACTAGTAATCATTCAAGCCGCCAAAAATCTGGTCGCTGCCTGCTGGTATGTGAAGAGACAGACCAATCGCCGCGATGAAGACTGGGGCTGCAAACAAACCCTTCTCGTCCTTCCCCAAAATGAAGGCCAATCTGCATATAAAAGAACAGAATTTTTGCAGAGATGGACTGGTATCTCTACGAGCACAATACAGCTATGGTTGGAGTCGTCGAAAGTATCATTGAATCTCTCCGGAGAGTGTTTGGAGGGAAGCACCATGCAAACAAACGCCCTCGTCTGAAGAGAGCAGCAACAAGCAGTCGGCAATCCGATGGGATATATCTATCTATCTCATTTAGATAGGCTAGGGCCCTGAAGCAAGTTCAAAATGTGGTGTCTATTGATGATCAGCGCCAAGATAACGAATATGTCGAGGTAGCCCTAATACAACTTCAAACGCAGTGTCTGTTGAGAAAGCAACGCCCGTGGACTCGGTTCCCCCCTTTGGGAGAGGGTGGGTAAAAAGCTGGCTGGATGGGGCAACACCGGGACTTGCGAATAACTTGATACGTCTTGCTTTTGGAGAAAACGCTGTGGCGTGTGGAGTGGAAGGAGGAAGGAGGTCATCCTAAAAGGGTAATGCCGACCCCCTACGCACCGCTTCTGACGTGATGACGTCAGAGCGAAAGTGAGCCCATTTCTAGGAGTCATTATAGCCCTTTACGCGCGGGTGGATCAAACACACAGCGGAGCGCTGGCATCGTCGGCTAATTGCTGCGGCCTCAACAACTCCCGCGGGCAGCTAAGCTCTCGACCCCTCCCCGTTGGCTCCCCAGGCTAAGCGGCTTTATCGTCTTGGGTGCGCCTTTTGAGGCCGTCCAAGTGTTCATTTAAAAAAAAAAAAAAAAAAGAAAGGAAAAGAAAAGAAAGGAAAACGATGAAGGAGACACCAGAGCTCCTTTGGCGATACGTAGACGATCGTGGGCAGTATAGTAAAAAAAAGAAAAGCTTTGTATTAGAGCAGAGGGGATTCGCCAACTTATACCACACCAACACGCACCTGCCTTCCCACCTTTCCTGCCCCAATTACCTCTCCACAAAATGACCCCATGACCAGGGAATCAGCCCACCAAACAACACCATCCCGCCGCCTGCTTCAATCGCACCGCTAACGTACATATAACGGGACGGCACATGGCATAAACCGCCGACCTGCTTCATGCCTTGTCCAGCCACTCTGGGCTCTGCAGCTCGCTGCTTGCTGTCTGCGCCTGCATGCGTGCGGATTATGGCCGCGGTGACTGCAGATGGGTTACACGACACAATGCAACAATAGCAACGGCGATCAAGCGCCCGCGACGCATCCACTCACCACCGCAGCCCACCAAGTTTGCCATAGTTAACAGAGACAGCCTGCCGATTTCCCCCCCTCCTCGCAGGTTCCGCGCCGGCATGCCTTGCTGTCTGTGGTTGCATGACCTACGCGTTCGCATCACGGTGTCCCCTAGGAGATGGTGGAGTAGGTGTGCTGTTCGCTTCCTTGGCAGGGGCAGGGGTGGGGTGGGGTGCAGTGTCACAGCTGGACGGGTAGATGAAGCTGTTTATCGAAAATTCCAAGAGTGAAGCAAAGGTCGTGCACTTGGGCGAGGACGGCGACGTACATGCCTTAACACTGCGCCGCGTACGCACTGGGATCTGGATTGAACTGCACTGGATTGATGGACTGGGTGGATGGGATAAGGGTGGCTCCCACACAAAGGAGTGAATGGGGATGTGGCCTTGCCACTGTTTGACCCCAGCGCTGCCACTTCCAGTGTGAGAAGCATGAGAGGTCGCTGTTGTTAGTAGAGCAATACCAAGACGATCTTACTCATCGTGTCCAGCAGTGCATTGCCGCCAATTGATGCGGACGTGCACCAACGAGACAACGAGACAACAAGAGCACAACAGACGCCAATACGGATATGCGCGCACCCAAAGATCTCTCGCAATCATCTGATTCTGATATGACACGCCAACACCTGAACCCAAGCTGGTAGGCGCACGGCGGGGCTCCAGATACATGTGGGTAACAGGACGGTATATTACAGATATTTGCGCCCGCCAGTGTAGACTTGGCTACCCGGCAGACCTGTGATCAGATCGGATGGATTGGCAGCAGGACGACGCATGTGTCGCCCAGATTGCCTTGCTTCGCGGCACCTCTGACTGGCTGTTCAAAATTTGAAGTTTAGGGAAAAGAAAGCATGGAGAGAAGAACGCCACCGAACACAGATTGAACTCGCTTCAGCGAGAAATATTCCGAACTCCATAACGTCAATCCAGCCAGAAAGCGCCAAATAGAAAGCCTTTACTAACGCCATTACCGTTGTCCACCGGCGCACGCAAGATTTGCCATTTTCCTGGGAAGAGGAGGAAAAGAGATAAACGAGGAAAAGGAAAAGAAAAAAAGGCAAAAAAAAAAAAAAATTGAGGAAGACTAAGAAACTCCATCGCTGATGCATCTGGTATGCGTGCTTGTCGATTGCTTCGCTCGCTCGCTTGCATGAAAGCATACCTGCTCAAGTGTGGCGCGCAGAAATTCCTGCTGCGGCTCTTCCTTGATGTAAACTATTGAAAACCCTGGAAACGGAGGTGCATCAAACCAGGGGAAAGTAAATTCCCGATGGCACCATGCAGATTCTGTCTGACCGAGTGACAGACGCAGATATGGACAGGACGCTGAAGATATGAAAAGAAGTGAAATGTGCACTGCCCATGTTGAGCAGCTTGTGAGCCAAAGTATGGGTGTGGGCCTTCAAACCCTGCGTGAAGTTGACGACAGAAGCCGGTCAGCCCTCTCAAAAACATTGCCGGCAAAGCGGCCCGTGATTGGAGGGTCGACGGGCATCGATGTTGGTCCGAGAACTGTGGAAGGGGGCGGCGGCGGGACGTGGCCTGGAGTGCTCGGCACAGTTGCCTGAGCTGCGGCGCCCAGCGCAGCACTCATGGGCGTGGCAGGCTGAACCGGCGTAGGGGTAATGTGTCCAACGCTAGAGGCCGGCGTGGTGTTGTGCGAGGAGTATGTGCCGGAAACCGAAGTGTTGATGGGGCCAGGGACGACGGGGACAGGTCCAGATGAGGTATTGTTGATGCTGTTGCCAAAGACGTGGCCATGGCCATAGCTTCGAGATTCACTGCGAGGCGGAAAATGTGTAGGAGTCGTAAAGACGGACGAGGATTCGCTCCGGACAGCCAGATGGCCCCAGGGTGAGGAGGCAATGGCGACACTGGCTTCCTTGACAGCCTTTTGAACAGGCTTCATGATGTGCTTGATATCCTCCGGTAGCTGACCTACCTGTCCGAGATCCTTGACCGCAACGGCAAGATCGCTCCAAGTCTGTGGCTGTTAGCTGAGCTCGGTTGAAAAATGTTCAGGTCTTACCCTGACGTATGCAGTGCACAGCTCCCAAAAGCGTTGGGAGCCTCGAAACTCGTTGTCCCGCATTTGAATCGATCCGAGGACCTCATGAAGCGATGCGGCAGCCTGATGCGCCTCTGTGGACCGTTCCAGAACCTGAAGCCATCTGGGATGTGACATGATACCGCGCTCAGGATCAGTCTTTGCAGCGATACACGCCTGTTCAAACCTCTGGTGACATACGGGAAGGTTTGCCAGCGTCCAGGTGCATGCGCTGCTAAGCCTTTGCCAAATGTGCTCAAACTGGTGCTCTTCGTCCGCATCGTCCATACTCTGCATTGTCTGGCTGCGTGACATGTGCACGGACCCGAGTGTAGCAAAGGATTCTCCGGAGCGAGGAGTGACGGCAGATGCAGCACTGTTGCTTCGACCGGTTTCCCGCATTGGCGGCACCAGACCTAGACAACCGTTGGGCGCTACGTTGGTATTGAGCGACAGGCCTTGCTTTCTCTGGCCAGGTTGAGGCACCGTTTGGGTTGGAGTCGTCGACACTCGGGCATCGCGTCCGTCGGCCTTGGTTCCAGCCGGGTCGATGAATTCGACGCCGAGTAATTCGCAAGCGTTGCGTGCCTCGACAGTGCCCATGTACTGAGCATTGAGCTGTGCTCGCCACGCTCGTCGCACCGCAGGGTCATTCGCTGCCTTTGACATGTCGTTCATAGCGTCATGAATGAGGATTTCGAGATTGACGAGGGCATCGAGGCAGGCATCCGCCTCTTTGAGAATCTTGTCGATCAAATTGTCTGCCTCATCTTCTTGGTCCTCGATCAGGGCATCGAAGCGTTCGAGTAGTTCGGATAACGCATAAGCCCCGGTTCGCGCGCGGTGAAATTCGCTCATCAGCTTGGGTTGTCCAGGGACATTGGCGCGGCGAAGCAGTCTCTCTGTCGGAAGCAGGTAGTCGATGGCAGATTCCGCCGTCAACCGAGCCGCATGCACAACCTCATCGTACTCTTCTGTCCAGGACTTGCGCTCCGCCACATTTGCCAGACGCAGCTTGGCTTTGGGTTGATCCGCCGGAAAGCCATTGCTCGAAAACTCCGAGAAAGCAGAGCCGTGACTCATGCCGCGCGAGTGGTTGGTGTTGTTTGGCCGTACTTCGGTGACTGGTGTGAGTTCTGTCGCCTTGCGGCTCACCATGCCCATTCGCTTGGCCCGAATAGCATTGGAGCCGGTCCCTTCACTGTGACTCCGGTTGCGTTCGTTGCCATTGACCGCAAGAGGTGCAACGGGCGGCCGACGAGGCGCCGAATTTTGCTGCGACTGGACCCTCGCATGTGATCGCGCCGGAATGGGAGGAGCGTTACCGGGAGAATCGGGTTTCACGGCCACTTCTGTAAACGCATCCATACTGCTGATACTGGGTTTGACTGGAAACCGGCCGCCGGCTCGCACGCGCATGGGGCGAGGTGTTTCCATGTTGCCCTCGCTACAGCCGTTAGCATTGTCCCCCATCATTATGACGCGCCCAGCATACCTCGAGTCGCCCTCGGACTCGACTTTAAGCCTTTGCCTTGTAGCAACCTGGCGCAGATACCTCTTCACTTGGGTGGTGATCAAAGCATCTCGCTCATTGTCTCCGGACGGCACGGGTGCCTTTTCTTTGATGTTGAGGATTTCGGGTGGCGGAAAGGAAATGGGGTTGCCGTCGAGCTTGAGCATGTGCAAGCTACTAATGTCGCCGAGACACACAGGCAGCTTCTCGATTCTGTTGCGCTGGATGGCGAGGACCTTGAGCGAGGTCAAGTTGGCGATGTCTTCGGGAATCTCGCGAATTTTGTTTTTGCTGACGTCCAGGATCTCAAGGGTGCGGATTTGCAATATCTGTCACTTGGTTTAGTATTGCTGGCGTCATTGTCACACCGGGGGTCACGCACGGCCGGAGGAAACTCGCGCAAGGCGTTATAGCGCACATTGAGGTATCGCAGTCGCGCACACTCGGTCAAGCGAAGAGGGAGGGTGGTGAAGGAGTTGTGGGAGAGAGCAAGTCTGGAGCCTGTTAGCAGAGGACTAGGTGAGGTGAGCAGCCGGAGTCGAGCTCTCGAGTGGCCAGGTGTGCGCACCTCTCAATGTCGGCCTTGATGATATCCACGACGTCGTCTGGCAGACGCTTGATGCCGTGGTGGCCGAGATCTATCGTGACTCCGGGCTGCTGGAGGTCCTTTGCGGCGACGTCTGGGTCAGGGTCGCTGCGGCGGGGGGTTTCCTCCCTGGCCTGGGCAATGGCCTTGCGGGCCAGGAAGATGACCTCGTCGTCCTGGAGAGGCGGGCGGTCTTCACTCATGGTTTGCGCGTAGCATGGTCGCCGAGAGGAGGCTGGGAGAGGGAGAGGGAGAGGGAGAGGGAGAGGGTATAGGCGAGTTGAGTCAGTGAATGTTCGTTGTTGCGGATGATGGGACGGTGCAGGAACCCGCCCGGTTTCCCGTCTCCAAGGCGCACGGTTCTCCAGTCCAGTAGTCGCCACGCACGCGCCAGCACCCTAGGTCGAAGACAATCTGGGGCCTTCGTGTCTAAGTATCCAACGGCGCAAGAGGCCACGCTCTCTCACTCTCTTTGGAAGCCTATTCCAGCCTGTCACCCGCCAAACGTCACAACGCCCCGTCAACTGTGGTCGAGCAGCAGCCCTACAGAGTGAGAGGCCACCTTTGGCACTTGGCCCTCGAGCTTACCTGACCCCTGCCCAAGCTCCATTCCTGGCCCCCTACTCCTAAGGACCTAACTGAGTGCAGGAATGCCCTCGAAGCCTCTGCTGCCCGCTCCCTTGCGACTGGTTGGCACCGCTTTGGGCGACGTGTCGACGCGTGGGCCGCGCATGTGATTGAGATGAGGGTATGTATTGGGGTGGTGGTCGGATTCCTCCAAGCCCTGTCATCACTCACTGGGCATGGCTGGCTGCCATGTCACAAATGGCAGGGGTACTCAGGTTATTTCCACTTTGGTCGTGTGGAAAGCCTCTGCCTGCTTTTGTTGAAATAAGTACATGCACTTGGCCCTTCGCTCTCGTCGCCTTGCCCAGTCGACCTTCGTTCCACCATCGTCGTCCAGCTGTCTCCTCAGCAGGTATCTCGACAGTCAAATCCCTCGTTGCTCAGCATGTCGCTCTACGTCTCGTCCACCATGCACCGCGCCTACACGTACCTATTTGGGCGACAACCGCAAACCGACCTCGAGTCAGCCATGGACCGACTGCACCAGCGCCTCGAGGACGTCGAGAGTGCCATCACGACGCGCGACACCAAGATCGCCGTCCTTGAGGAGCGCGCCGCGCGCCTAGAGGCAGAGCTGAGGGCGCAAAAAATGTCGATGCTGCAGCAAAAGGCGGCCTTGTCGGAGCAGCTCGTCCACGTCCGCCAGGCGCGCTCCGGAAGCTTGCCGCAGCCGCTGCAGCCCCTGGTCGCCGCCAACAGTCCCTTGTGCGGTGCGCGCTCGTCGCCCCCTGGCGGCGCTGTATCGTCGTCTTCCCCTTCCTCTCTAGCTGCGAGATGCTACTAAGCGGCATTCCTGCGGTAAAAGGGCCCTTTCTCAACGAGACCCCTTTAGAACTACTGCCAGATTTGAAAAGCGTCCTGGATCAGCATCGGCACTTGCGACCAGGCCAATCACACGGCTCCAGCATCACCATGACCCAAAGACTAGGAGTGCCTCACACATGTCAGTGCAACTGGTCCCTAGGCGCTGTCACGCAGACAGGCATTTTATCCTACCGCCACTCGCCTGATGTCCCTTGACCGCAACCAAGACGTCAACGCGACTCCACTTCACGATCACCATGTCATGGAGTTTGCCACGACAGCAAGGGCAGCCGATGAGCTTCATCAACGCGTCTGTCAGAGCTCATCTTACCCGCCAGCAGCTCAGTCTCACGGTCTACGCGTTGTCCACAGATCAACCCTGCCTCATGCTCATGGAGCAGTACGTTGGTATGCGAGCGTGGATCTTTTTGACGTGTTTCCGCAGCATCCAACACATCGCTTTCGCCCTGTTCCCACAAAGACTGCAGTATGAAGCGACAGAGAGCAAGCATGCAAGTTGCAATTACCCTCCATGACTTGTAAGAAAGGAGCTTAGACCGTGGTTGGCGTTTTGCTTCATTGTCATCGAGGATACATTATACCCTACCTGGTTCATGGCGCAAATTTGATTCAACTTTGATTGTACATAATAAACTTTTGGATGGAAAACTTCCGACCTCTACCGCTTGACAGAAATCAAAAGGCGCCCTACCTCCTTCCGGAACGGAGTCGCTCCTCATATTTTCCCAGGAGCTTCTCAGCCTGACGCTTGCCCTACATAGACTTAGAGCCCGTGGCAACATTCAAATCTTGGCAGGCGTTTTAATGACTCCCCGCTGGACGACGAAGGAGTGAATGGCCGAAATCGCCGCCCACAGGCGGTTCTCGGCTTCGGGGAAGACCAGACTGCGCGGGCCGTAAAAGACCTCGTCGGCCACCTCCTCCGGGTGACGGGGCAGGCAGTGCATGAACTTCCACGAGTCTTTGGCACCGCCCTCATCTCCCATGGCCTCTGTAATCTGGAATCCTTCAAAGTCCGCCATCCGCTTCTTTGCCTCGGCTTCCTGTCCCATGGACACCCACGTGTCGGTGACGAGGATATCGGCGCCAGACACAGCCTCTGACGGCGACGTAGTTTCGAAGAGACGCCCGCGGCCGCTACCAGATCCAGCAGCTGCTTCCGCAATCACGTCACGCATCGACGAGGGGATTTCATAGCCCTTGGGAGTAGCGACGGCAAGGTCGACGCCCAGCTTTGCAGCACCAATAGCCAAGTCGAAAAGGACATTGTTGGCGTCACCAATCCAAGCAAGTTTGAGCCCATTGACACCCAGGAAGTCTGCGAGGGGGTTTTGGGAAAAGGATTCGGCGATGGTGAGGAAATCGGCAATGGTCTGGAGAGGGTGGTAGAGGTCTGAGAGGGCGTTGATGACGGGGACGCTGCTGTGCTTAGCCAGCCCTGCAACGTCGGAGTGCGGGCCTACACGGGCGACAATGCCAGCAACCATGCTGGAAATCACGACCGAAGTGTCGTGTAGTGACTCGTTGACCTACAAGAATTCAGCGCCTTGAAGGTGGAAAAGATGGTTCAGAAGGTCAATCCATACACCCAATTGGATGTCATCCTTGCCCAGGAACATGGGGTGTCCGCCCATTTGCGCAACAGCGCCCTCGGTCGAGACGCGAGTGCGTGTGCTGCGCTTGCTGAACGTCATGGCGACAGTCTTGCCGCTCAATGCGCCCTTGAGAACTGAAGGTACAGTGCCCTTCCCGATGGACTGCTTGTGGGCAAGGGCATTGCGAACGAGAATTGCAAGTTCGTCCGGGGTAAGGTCCGCGATGGACAGCAGGTGGCGCGGCGGGGTGGTCGGCGCTGTCGCGGTGGTGAAGGTGCGGCGGGCAATCGGAGCTCTGGTCAAGCTGCGCAGGGCGGGAGCGCAGAGACGAATAGATGGCATGGCGAGAGGGAGGAAGTGGAGGAGGAGGAGTAGGAAAAGAGTAGATATGGACCGGGAACCAAGGGAGCTGCTTGTCGCTGCAAACGTTGCGACGTTGAGCTGTGCGGATGACTTGACAAGCTCGGGACAGGCGATTTTGCGGGATCTACGCTACCACACTACCGCCATCCGCGCGGCCCCCTTCCGATTGGCCGCCGCGAATCCCGCCCGCCGCCCGTGTGCCCGCACCTTCCTGGCCACCACCTTTAGTCTCTGGAACCTTAGACCAAACCACTACTGCGTCGCGCCCTTCTTCCCAACCTCTCTCTCCCGATCCACCATTACCTTTACGGAGCTGGCCTCGTCTATCCACCCCCCCAGATGATGCTGTAACTTCTCTGCTCCCATTTCCCTCGCTTTCATCCCACTACTCGCTAGTCCGCCATGTCCGATACCCCGTGGGGCTCAACCGCAACCCCAAACTCCAGACCAGTTTCGACCATGTCTGCCAAATCGAAAGGCTCACCGCGCAAGCCGCGGTCGGAAGACGAGGATACCGAGCAAACCCCTCTCCTTGTCCGCGACGAGAGAACCGACGAAGAGGAGGACGATGACGAGGATACAATTGACCGCCCCATCCGCTCGCAGGCCGCTTGGTCCTTGTTGGGCTGCCTGCGACGCGACAATGAGGAGCGCAAGACGCGGTGGCCCAGCCTTGTCGCACTTCTACTACTTTGTCTAGCTGTCATTCTCATCATGATTGTGGGCTTCTTCACCCCCGCGGCCGTCGAACAATATGCCAAGGAAGCCGTGGTGTTTGAGCCCACGGGCCTCAGCTTCCAGTCCTTGGCGCCCGAAGGCGTGTCGGTTCGCGTTCAAGGCGACTTTTCCATGGACGCCTCGAGGGTCAATCAAAAGTCGTTGCGAGACTTTGGTCGCTTTGGGACGTGGATAGCAAGAAGCGTCAA
Source organism: Phyllosticta ampelicida (assembly GCA_020351975.1). Lineage (NCBI taxonomy): Eukaryota > Fungi > Ascomycota > Dothideomycetes > Botryosphaeriales > Phyllostictaceae > Phyllosticta > Phyllosticta ampelicida. Next base: position 22,741 of record JAIFKG010001505.1, read on the forward strand.
GAGTGGCGAGACGACGGTGGAAGTGGTGCTGCCCGATTACAGCGGTGACGTCGTTGGCTCCGCGATAATACCACCGCTTAAGCTCAATGTTCGCAATGGCCACGTTACGCACGTCGATTTCGTCGCAGACCTGAAGCCGGGCTCTTTGGATAGTGTTAGGGATATGGCCAACGACTGGATGCACGGCCGCCTGAGCAAGCTCAAGGTCCAGGGCAATGCCCATGTGCTTTTGAAGTCAGGCATCTTTCCTCTTTGCACCACTTCCATCAAAGAATCGTTTGTGTTTTCAGGTGAGCTTAGCCCGGTGTTGTTTTGCGCAGGGGGGAAAGCTAATGCCAGTCAATTACTAACAGTACCTTGGCCACAGGCAATGCAATTCCTGCAGTCCCAGCCTACGAAATAGATAGGCTGAAAGTTCACGAAAAGATTTTGCCAGATGCCCGCAAGGGCGTCGAGGCTCTTGTTAGCCTCTCCGTGAAGAATAAGTTTCCCTTGGATCTTACCGTTCCCGCACTGGGCTTTGGAATACTCGTTGCAAACTGCAAAGATTCGGACCCGTACATAATGGTTGCCGACGCCATCACAAATCCCATAGTCATTACTCCTTTCTCGGACGTCGAGGTTAATGTTACTGGTGTCGTTAGACAGATTCCGGATGAGCTCATGGAGAATTGCCCTGGAAAGGAAAAATCGCCTCTGGATTTGTTGATCGACGATTTTATGAACGGCGAAAATCCAAAGATCTTTATTCGTGGATCCGATTCGCCTGATGCCAACACGCCCAAATGGATGACCGACCTCATATCCGAAATAACCGTCCCCATCCCAGTCCCCGGCGAACTGCCCCAAAACCTTCTCAAAAATTTCTCTCTTACTGATGTCCATTTCCGCCTACCGAGCGTCACTGCCGATCCCGGTACTCCCGAGGCGCAACCTCGCATCGACGCCAAAGTCAAGGCGCTCGTGGGCCTGCCCGAACAGATGAAATTGTCCATCAATGTCGACAGGGTCCGCGCAGATGCCGACATCTTCTACCACGGCAAAAAGCTCGGATTTCTCGATCTCACCGAATGGCAACCAGCCAACGCTACACGCGTCCATTCCAAAAACGAGACTGGCCTTTTGGTACAGTCTGAAGTCAAGAATGCCCCGCTCTTTATCACCGACGAGGATCTCTTTACCAAGGTAGTACAGGCATTGTTGTTCGGCAAGGAGAGTTTGGTGTTGGGCGTCAAGGCAGAGGTAGATGTAGAAGTGGTGACTGGGCTGGGCTCATTCAAGATTCGAAAGATTCCGGCCAAGGGCGTCGTACCGGTCAAACGTGGGTCATTCTAGATTTTTTTTAACCGTCGTCACAATTCTCCTTTTTCGTCCGTAGCCTAGAATACAGACTGTTCATTCATATCTGACATGCCGCCACAGCAATCGGTTCCGGCGGCGGTCCCGGCTTTTCCCATCTCTCGCCCAAAATTGGCAACCTGAGCATCATCGAGACGACGCACAGCTCGATACACATGACGGCGCATGTCAACTTTACCAACCCGACCAAGTACACGGCGGAAGTCCCCTACGCCGACATATATATCCTGACTAATGGCACCACTATGGGGCATGTCACGGCGCGTGACTTGTACATCGGCCCGGGCAACAACACAAATATCCTGGTCGAGGCGGTGTGGGATCCTCTGGGGATGAGTGGCATCGACGGCAAGGCTGTGGGGAGGGAGTTGTTGTCGCAGTGGCTGTCAGGTACCGTCGCTCTTCCGTCTCGTTTGCATCTGGATGGACGTCCATGCTACCTACTGCTGATTGACTGATCACGAATCTTTGACTAACAACTACCAATAGGATGGAACACGACGCTCGAGCTTAAGACGCACAACGCGACGATTCCGGGGCTACCGTCGCTGGGCTACGCCCTCTCGCCCATGGGCGTCAAGCTGCCGACGCCTAGGTTAGGCGGCGACGACGGGCCGCACTTTATCAGGAGCGCGACGGTACATCTCTCCCTTGCCCTTCCTTACTGGCTCCTTTCCAGCAAACTGACACGAAAAATGCAGATGCACCTCATCTCGTCGACCGCCACCTTCAACCTCGCCTCTCCTCTTAAAACCACTACGCTGTACGTCACTTACCTCAACGCCACGGCCCTCTACCATGAAAACCCCGTCGGCCGCATCGAGTACGAGCTCCCTTTCGCCGTGATGCCCGGCATTTCCGAGACGCCCCGTCTCCCGGTCGACTGGAGCTTGGGAAGTGTGGGCTACGACGCGCTCCGCAAAGCGCTAGGTGGCCAGTTGCGACTGAACGCCAGCGCGGATGTGGGGTTAAAGATTGGCCGCTGGCAGGAGGGCGTGTGGTTCGTTGGCCATGGTTTGGGTGCGAACGTGAGATTGTAGAGGCAGAGGGATGGCAAGGGGCGAAGTGGTGTTCGGCGTTGAGCTGGCGGCTCTACTGTTCCGTCTTTGTTTGCCACGATGCAATGCTTATATAACTTATTCCGCCAAGACTTTTTTTTTTTTCTTGGCTGAGTCTCTTGTTGTTACTTACTATTATCGAAGGAAGTTTTTGTCTGCGCTCGGTATGGCACGGCAAGGACTCTTCGGGTAATTGGCTTTTTCACGTCATCAGTCTTTACTTTTGCCACATTTCTCTGTCCGCTCGTCAGCTATTTGGGCTACTTTCATTTTCAAGCAAAGAAAATTGAAGCACGAGGGAAATGAGGGACCCAGAGCCACAGTAAGAGCATATTCGGGTGGCATCCACGCATGGATGTGCAAGAGCCCCGAACTACCCGTCTTCTGTTCTTCTCCCGTGCCACTTTGCTGTATAACCAATTACGCACCACTTGTCCAGTCAATCACACGGAGTGTAGCCCTCTTCCACGTCAGCTGTTGTCTCGACACTTTCACGGGCCCTCGTCTGCCTTCTGCCTCCTAGAAATTGTCCAGCTGCGGCCGCAACAACGGTTCGCCCCTCACGGAAAGTTTGCCCCCAGAGTGCGCCGCGTGTGCTTAAATTGGTGTCCAAAGTATGAGGTTCTGGTGCTCATGCGTCAAGCTTCGCGATCCGAATAGGGGCTTCCACGAAGCGTTTGTGCCCTCCCGCTGAAAGTCGCGTTCTTTGGTTTCAAATGGTGGTGAGAAGAGAGCGATTTGGATGTGTTTGGGTCAGACGTCGCACTCTTTGACGGGCCAATACAACACGTAAGCTAAATGCTCTCTTTTTGCGCAACTTTGGGGGGGGGGGGGTTGGAATGGTGAATGGTTGTCGTTTTGAGGGTGCGGTGAACAAGGTATGCAAGATGTGGGGTTGTAGGTGGGGGGGGGTTTTTTTTTTTTTTTTTAA
>JAIFKG010001507.1:0-45834 GCA_020351975.1 Phyllosticta ampelicida
CCCACCCACCTTCTCCGCTCGAGCCGAACCCGTGTGCGTATCAATCGGGTGTGCGCATCTGCAATGGGTAGAGGAAGGAAGGAAGGAAGGACGGACGGACGGACGTGAGGAGCTCGTGTGAAAATGCTCTTTGCGGGTGGCTACCCGTGGAGGTCCTTCTCTTTGCTCGCGCCGCCGCCGCCGCCGCCGTGAGGTGGATGTGTGCGCGCGCTGTTCGACTCGCATGCTGGCACACACATCACTATCTATACACATGGCGATGGGAGAAACGCGACAGCCGCACACGGGATCACGCAATAGATAGATCGACGCGACGGGAGATTGATGCGATTGTTGGTGTGGAGGGGGAAGATACCCGAGTCAAAAATCAACCGTCCGTCCGGGGGAAGGAAGTTGAGCTGTGTCGTCCGCGTCGTGATTGATAGATGTAAATAGGTATGGTATGTACATAGGTAAGTGTGTATTTACAATGGGGTTGACGGATTGTTTGCTAGGTATATTGGATCAAACACCCACGCCCACTGCCACCACCGCCGTGCCGTACCGCGCCCTGCCAACCTAAGCCATGGCGGCGTGAGATGATTGCCGGCGGTGCTGGTACGCCATCAAGCACCACTCCTTTGCTCGCCGAGCCGAGTCGAGCTGATCAGAGCCGGGTCGAGCGACACAGCAGCTGATATCGCGGCGCTGAGGCGCATTGGAGGCATGTATGTAGTAGGTACGGCCAGAGGGACAGCGGCAGCCAAGAATTGAAGCACATCAACGACGCCGGTCGCTCGTCAGGACCAACCAACCACGTACGCATTCCAGTGTCTCAGGGGCGGTGAACGAGTCTGTTGTGTTGGTCGGTCATGGTGTGCTCGCTCGCACTCGACAAAAGAGCAAGAAGGCGCCTAGATGTCGCAATCGCCCCGGACCCGGGCCCCAACCGTGCGGGCCAGCGCTGAGCACAAGACATGACAACAGGACGACTGCCAGCCAGCCAGTGACTCGGACTCCTCTCTTTCCCCGTATCTCGCCTTCTCTGCTCAATTCCATCGGTCGCTTGCTGGTCGTTTGTTTTGCACGCCATCTTTTGTTGCGCTTCGCGACCGATTGCGAATCGATTCGATGCCGCCTTTGTCGCTCCCCCTTTCTCCTTCGCCGCTGCGATGACACGAGAACGACGCGTCGCTTGCTGATGCTGGGCACCCGTCGGGGCTTCATCCGCTCGGCCCAATGGCCGCTGATCGGCTGGTTGGCTGGGCAAGGGAGATGCGGTGCTGCCTCCTGTTGCTGTATAAGACCGGTCGGGCGTCTCACTCGATTCCCCACCATCTTACCCCCTTCGTCATCCACACTGCCGTCCTCTGCTGACTCGATTGCGATTGTCAAACAGGATGAGACGCCTGCTGCTCGTCGGCCGTTCGATTCGTCGCCCCTTCAAACCAGCAACGACCTTAGAGGTACTGCTTTTTGATCACCTCCAAATCGACACCGCAACACCACGAACAACCCTCCCAGCCCGTCCATCCGTACTCCCGCCTGTCGGCCCGCGTCGAAAAACATCGAGACAGACAAACAAGGAAACAAAGTTCAAGGACCGCAAGGGAGATGCCATAATCGGAAGGAAATGTTGTCGGAATGGAATTGAGATGAGGATCAACCGAGTTGAATCGGCCTGGTTCGGGTTGGTCACCTCACTCGCCAAGAGCAAGGGCCAAGACAAGAATAGGTTCTTTTTGACAACGGTCGCTCTTCAGAAATGGTAGCGGTTGCAGCGGGCGACGCGTCGGGTAATGTCGCGGGCCGCGAGCCGCATCTGCAGCTGGCCCTCGTTGTACTCGCGCTTGAGCAGCAGCATCTCGCGCTTCTTGGCCTCGATGATGCGCTTGATGCGGTCCAGCTCGGCGTTCTGACGCGGCGCGTCGGCGCGGCAGTTGGCCACGTACGGCGAGTGGTCTACTGCCCACTTTTCGTACCGCATCCAGTTCTTGTCGTCGACCGACAAGGCCGACGCGTGCAGCAGGTCCGTCGACCAGTACGCGGTGCCGCCGCCCGTCGACAAGAGCGCTTGGGACAAGGCCCCCATGACCAGGTCGGCCATGACGGCTTGCTGGGCTTCAAAAATGAGAAAGATGGGAAATTGCTTGGCCTTGAAGCCGCGGCCCGGGAAGAGCGAGTTTGCTACCGCCTCAACCAGGTTCATCAGAAACTTGGCGGAAGTGTGGGCGTCGTTGGACGACTCGCGAACGGCATAGTTACAAGTGTATCCCACGTCGACGAGCGGGAAGCGGAGCGGCTCTGGCCACTCGCTGGTGGGCGTCTTGTCGAGGCGAGAGTGCAGCTTTTGGCAGAACATTTCGAGTTCGGCAATGCGCGCCTCGGACGGGGTGCTGTAGGGGTTCTCGTACGATGCCAGATACTTGCGGCGCCCAGCCTTAGAGAGGTTTTCGTTCCACTTGCCAGGGTTTTTGTAAGTGTCGACGGACAAGGCAAGCTCCCACTCGCTAGTGCGCGAGTAGCGACGCAGAGCTTCGATCACATCAAAGAGCTCGGTGGGACTAAGGGATTGGTTCAGCTCGTCGACGAGGACGCGCTGGTAGATGCACGGCTGCGAGGCGGCCTGGGTACGCAGGCGCTGGATGGCCTCAATCGTGGCAGAGTCGTGCTCAGCATCCCAGGCGAGGTTGCCATCGAGCAGGGCATGGAGGATGCTGTTTTCTGTCGAGGTAAGAATGTCGTAGCAGATTTTGCTGACAGAAGGCACCTTGGAGCCGACCAGCGTGTCACAACCGCGTGCAATGTCGCGGAGGAGCAATTCAATCAGCTGATCGTAGCCCTGCTTGAGGGCGTTGACGTACTCCTCGCGGGTGCGGTCGCGGGGCTGGATGCTCTCAACGTGCAGAGGAGACGTCGGGCGCGTCGACTCGGCGGCCTCTGCTGCTTCTGCTGGGGATAGGGAGTGGTTGGTCGGAGTTGACGCAACGACGTATCGGACGCTGCTGGTCTGGAGTTCTGCTTCATCCTCCTGCTCCATCTCTGCCAGCCGAGCCGAGTCGTGCTCCTCGGCTAACCGCATGCTATATTCGAGCGTGTGGCAGGTCAGAACTGGCCATGTCAGCACTCTGATCAACAAGCTATGCCACGTGATTTTGGCGATTTGGGGATGATTTTGACCATCAGGGAAACGTTGGATTTTGAAAGTCTTGGACGTGAAATCCGTGACTGATACGGTTGAGACGCGAATCATGGACTTACTCTGGGCATCGTGGGCGTCAAAGTGGGCGGGCTGCAGGCGGATGCGCTTTGCCGAGTTGTCGGATTGCATCGAGGCCTGGGTAGACAGCGAGTCGGAGGACCGCTGGCGCGACGAAGAGAGGGATTCCATGTCCCACGACAAACTGCGGCAGGTTCGAGTTCACCAGGGCCGAGGGAGCGGAGGACAACAGGTACGCGGATACGGGAGGATGAGTTGGTGGGCGGGATGCCAAGACGGGGGTGGGATGCGGTTGAGATGCGGGAGATGAAGTGAGCTGGAAGCCGTCTGGGGCCCGTTTTGGGCAGGTTGGAGAGGAGGTGAGCGAAAGCAGAACGCAGAAAAGTTGGCGAGCGAGGCGCCAAGTCGAGGATGGACGGGGTTTGTATGAAGGGCCTCAGTCGGCGGGTCGTGGTTTGGGAGGGTGATGGACGTGGAGCTTTGCGTAAGCGTCGCGGGGCCAGTGGCCAGAAGAGAGCAGCGCGCCGCCCCGAGTCAGCACTCAAGGCACTTCGTCCACCACACAGACTGCTCTGTAGTGCCCATCACGCACCGCTGCCCTCGACGGGAGTCCTGAACACTGTTGCAGACTGCCTACTTCGTTTGACCGGCTCGATAAGATTCTCTGCCCTCTCTACCGTGTCTCGACCATGCTCTCCGTTCCGCGTCTCCCCGCATCTGCGTCTTTTTTGTTTCCTCGTCGATGCCATATCCTCGCGGATGCGCAGTTTGCCAAGGCCAACAGTGTCTCTCACGAGAGGGGAATGCCTGGACGCCGCTGGGATGGTGTGTGGATTTGTGCAATACCATATATACGGGGGCGTGCTTTGCTGCTCCTTGTCTGCCGAAAGACGGGGTTTTCTAGCTCCAACCCAAGCACGTATGGACTCTCCCTGAATCCATCCCAATTCCCTCCATTCCTATCAGTTGGTGCATCTGCGTCTTATCAGTGTGCATGCAGTGGCAGTTTTAGGGCTTCCCCTTAGCTGTCATGTGCGGACTGATCTCCATCCACTGTGTCAACGCCGAGCTGTCCGCTAAAAGTCAACAGGTAAATCTTCATCTTGGACTAGCGTTGCAAATGGCAAGGAACGCGAGCCTGTCTGCGTATGGCACACTGCCTCTCCATCCCTCTCGTTGCTATCTCGGCCGTCGTCCGATGTCTGGCGGCCTTGCGTTGGGGTGCTGTAGATTGTTACACCGCGAAAACGTTCTGCTCCTACGGGCCTGTAACAGGATGCGCTCGGCTACCTGAAAGAGCATTTATTGGCATCGTCGCGTGCGTAGGTACGTACTCTAGGTAGGTCCGCGCATGTCGCCGGGGGGCCATCATCATCAAAGGAGACGAATGGCATGCGTCACCGCATCTACAAAAAAACCGATAACCACCTCTCCTCTCAAAATCTCCATCGGCTTGCTTCGAGTTGCGGTGCGTGCGACGACGACTGGAGCGACCAGACCGACCGACGAGAGTAACCATGATGCCAGGGGCCATGTCCATCACCACCACGCCCTCCGATCAGAGCAGCTGCCCATCTTCAACTTGGATGCCCGTCGATGACATGAACTCTAGCCTTGTCATCCTCACCGTCTCCTGGCTCGACATGCGCTTCCCCGAAACATGCACGTCGCCTCCCCCACTCCACTACCCACATCGCAACTCACGCTGCTTCTGTCTGCCGTAAACGACGCTTGAGGACGGACGGAGTCTCTTGGTTGTCAATGAATCATGGCTGACGTTTGGTACGCGTTGCCATCTAGTCGCTCCCTGCGTCGCCGTCTGCCGTCTGCCGTCTGCCGTTCACTCCTTGCCGCTGCTGCTACTGCTCTCCTCCGCATCATTCCGTCGCCTCGTTCCTCTCCTCTCCTCTCCTCCCCTCTCCATACTTCAGACCCACACGTTCTGGACGTCTCGACGGCGTCCACCGTCTCTTCCCATACCCCATGTCTTTCCGCCGTGCCTCCCTGTCCTCCGCTCCTCGCTTGAGGCGCCGCGCCGTACCGTGAACCTCCATCCATCCATCTTTTACGTACATCCTCCGTTTCTGCAGCACACGCGACTACACTTAGCCACTGTCAGTGTTTCGTGGTAAGAGTTGAAGTTAGGCGAGCATCACAGACACGACAAAGCGGATACAACAAGAAGCCAAGCTTTCCCTCCGTTTTCTCCCTTCCAACGTGATTATGGACCACAAATATTTTCGGTACTAATCGATCAATCTCTAAGGGTGCTTGAACGGATCGGTTTCTCTTGTGCTTCCCTGGTATTTACCGAGACTGCCTTACTCTGGCGCTGCGTCCACCTGACCGCCTCCATTTCCAACGAGCTCCGTCTACGCATCACATAACGGGTCCATTCAACATATATACCCTGCTCCTACCTAGCCACTGCCTTTATGGCTAGTATCCAGCCACCAGCACGCGCTTGCTCTCCGAATCTGATGGCCATAGAATTGATTGGTCCGCGCGCTGCGTGCGCACCGACAGAAGGCGTCGCAATGACCAACGCGACGGCGGCGCGGATATTTGCAGGAGGCAGGAATCGGGACATGTTGGCAGTAGTCGCGTAGCTCGGAGGCCTTAGGTGGGTCCAAGACCTTCGCGGCTGTTGGTAGGGCAGGCATTAGATAGGAGTAGAGTTGGAGGAGAATCGGAGGACTGGTGGGCTGGCGGTCGGCTGGCGACAAGTCGGCTGGATGATGAGGATGCGAATACGCGAGAGACCCAATCCATCCATGTCATGCTCCATGGAAAGCAATCAGTCCAACTTGCACGCTATCGTGAGCCAGCTCGTCTGCAGACCGCCCCCAGCGGAACCAGACCCAGACCCAGACCCAAACCAAACATTTCGCGATGACCACCCACGCATCCGCACCGCCCCACTACCCCGCTCGTCGCGGTCTCAGACCTTCATTTACGCACTCACTGTTGGCATCGCCATCCAAGCTTCCCGAAGGCCTCCTATCGTCCACCACACAGTTCTCACACCTCGAGAGCAACTACAAAACGTCGTATAGGTAGCCAAAAAGGGCAGTGCCACTTCGCCCCGCTTCGGCATTTTGTCGGCTCGCTTACTAATATAGATCTATGCAGTATATATGTTGTCTTAGTTTACGCAATCCTGCGACGGCCGGTTGGCGCAATGGTAGCGCGTGCCCCTCCTATCGTATTCCTTGTTGATAGGGCAAGGTTGCGGGTTCGAGTCCCGTGCTGGTCGCTCTTTTTTGCCCTCAGGGAGCTCTCTCTACGTTGTGTGTATTCTGTCATACTTTTGCTTTGTGGGGGGGTTGATGCGGGGCCAGGGGGCGGAGCGGCGGCGGAGGAACATGGAGCAAGAGCGGGCAGCGTTAACGGCGAGAAACGTCCGTTCTGTGGGCGGAGACTAAGCGAAAAATGACGTAGGTGCTAGAAATAATGCAGGCGTGGACGGTACATGCGCGGGCATGAAGAGGCATTGACCAAGGGACGAAGTGAGATAAAAAGTGCATCCCGTGCAATGGGGCAGGAAATGACGAATTAAGAGATGGGAAAGTAGATGACGTGTGGCGAGAGGCCTTTTCTACCACAGTGGCATCAAGGCTCCACCTCTTCCTATTTTCCCCCTCCGGCCACCAGGTCTACGCAGAAGAAACGCTCGCGCAAAGCAGCGGGAGCCAGGAACACCAACGTTTTGCAGCAGGAAGTTGCGGTGCGCGGTCTGTCTCCACCGAAAAGCCCAAGAAAGACGAACAAGTTGGAGTCTGTCTCGATCCATCAATCAAGCAAGCGGTTGTAGAGGAAGGTGCGAGCGGGGGATACTCGTGGAGGATGTGGCAGCGGCATACAAGCAGTATTCAAATCAATGAAGGAGCATGTGTGTCAGGAGCATTCAAGTGTAGAGCGTACTCCGTGTGAACTAGCGTGAAGCTTCGAAGTTGGTGTGCCGTTGCCCTCCGCAAGGGGAGAAGAGCATGGCGAGGCGTAGCATCAACTCTGAGGGTAAGGCGTTGAGGTAGATGGAATCCGGCGAGCTTGGACTAGTGCATGTCTGAAGTCATGAATGAATAGGCATAGCGCGGATGGGAGATAGGGGATAGGGGATAGCGGGCAGCGTGTTGTGCGTGTTCGGCCTGACGGCGTCGGTTTTAGCATAGGTGTTACTATGGTACGTGTGCTGTTTAGTTTAGTACTATTGCGGTATGCCGGAGCGCTCGCCGGTGAAAGATTCCGGGCCTCAAGGCTTGGAGAGCCTCGCAAACAATCGAACCTTCTGCTCCTTTCTCATTTACCTTGGTTCATAGTGGTGTGGTTTGGAGCTGCAGTATATCGTCTACCACCCACTAACGTGTGGGAAAAAGTCGCTTCATGTAGGTTCTCGAAAGTCCAGAACGAGACCTTCACCGCGTATGCTTGTCCAAGAAATCTGATGGAGACGGAAGATAATTATTCTTGAAAATGGAAAGTATTTGGAGTCGAAGGACCACAATCGCCAAGGCCTACAGCTGACGTCAAGGCGTGACACGATCGCGTCGCGCGCGGCTTCCATCCCGCTTGACTTCAACCATCCCCTAACGCCATGCGCGCCAAAGCGCCATGGACTGCATCAATGCCTCTACTAGCGCTACAACTGCCGTTGCCAATCAGACCAAGTCGAGAAACCTTCCGGCTTGCAATGCGTCTCGTGGCGCCGAGAATCGGACTGCCTTTGATGGGACCGGGAATTCGACGATCAACACCTCCGCTCAACCCTTTCACGTCTTTCGCGTGCTCATCGTGACCAAGGCCCCGGCAAGAATTTTCACATGGGAATCGGCCCTGGAGCGCAACCTGCTGGCCCCAATCGCGGGGCCGCCCTATTGTTTAGTAGCGCGAGGTTTCGCCATACTCTTCCAGCTGAGCGAACGAGCGACCATCGTCGGTCGACCGAGGAAGAGATGAATTTTCCACACCATCGCGCATATACATCCGAAAAAACACCAATACGCGGCTGATAGACATCCCCTCGATTCATCCGCCATGAAATCTGTAGCCCAGCAGCGCGGTTCCCCCAGATGACGTAGCAACACCGCCTTGCCGGTTCACCAACATGACTTTCTGTCTCCCTCTGCCAGACATCGAGCTCCGGATTTACGCGCGCGAGGAAGCCGAATTCCCGGAACCAATCGACCCAGGAGAACCGCAGAAAGCAATCCAGTACAGCTCACCTCCTCCTTCGTGGCTCCCTTCAAACGATCATGAAAGACGAGAGACATTCTGCGGTGGGATTGATGTCTAACAGGCCAATCTGGAACGGATTACGCCAAGGGGGTGTTCTGATACGAATCATGAGATACACGGCCTGGACCAGCTGAAGCACCTCCTTGAGAGCACACCCGCCGTTTTGGCCGACTAGAGAGGATCCGAGACAACCGTCTGAGGATACTCCCGTTGTTTGCGCTGCCGACCCAATGACTGCCTGAAGACGTTCAAAGGGATACAAGGCCGTTGTGCCTCGGTCAATATTTTCGCGGTACGCTATGCTCAAAGCGGCAAAGCAAAAACAACATGGTTGTGGTGTCTTGTTTTGCAAGCAGACATGGTTTCGTCAGCTTTTTCGTAACAGAGTTGCCATTTTGCGGTTGCCGCGACCCCCGAGTAGCATCTTGCGGCGGAACCTTGGTCGAGGTCAGCAACGGCAATGTTGCAGCAGTGTAAGCTCGCTGAAACAGGTGCACTACCCGCGGCCTAATCATTAGACGCGACTAGAAACGGCCTCACAAACCCAGGGAGCAGTGCACCGACCAGTCCCGACGACGTCAATGGTCATATGAGGTCGTCGACATGTGCTTACTCGCAATATATGTTCAGAACATTCCCCAGACTCGCGCGCAGCTCCCCTCATTCCAGCAGTCCTGCATGCCAACTCCGCCTGGAGCGGTTGCGCGTCTGGTCAATCACTTTCATGGCGAATTCCGTCATGTCGGTTCCGTTTATGTATCCCATTACACAGCAACAGGCACTTCAACAGCCAACCTTCTTCACCCAACCAAACCCCTTTTTGCAAGCCACCTGCATCGTCCCGGTGCAAGTCCCGTTGGATCCACAGCAGCAAATCCAACAGCAGCATCAGGCGCAGCTCCAACTAGCAAATCACCTTCGAGGACAGCAACTACAACTGCAACTTCAGCAACGGGCCCAGCAAGACCTCCAGCACAATATTTTCAAGCAGCAACAGAAGGAGCAGGTTAGGTTTCAAATTCAGCAGGAGCTTGACCAGAACGATTTTGAAGGGCTTCGCCAACGGAGAACTTCTTCACGTCCTCTGACCGTATACCCATTGCCGCCAGTCCAGTCCCGCTCCCGTTACCATGGCCGAAATCCGTCAATCGGCTCGACCCACTCCAGCCGCAGCCAACACGCCATCTACTCGCCCTCGACCTCGCAAGCGCAGTCGATGCAGGGGAGCCCGAGGACGTCGAGCGCGCTTTCGGGCCATGGCTTTCCTGATATGCAGAGACTGAGCCTCGCATCCCGAGCTTCCTCCCAATCTCTGCGACCATCCCATTCCCTAAGACGTCCGAGCGTGGCGCCTTTCACATGTCCCCTTCCAGAGAAATGCAACAAAGGTCACTCAGTTCGAACAGCACATGGTACCAATATCCCAGTCAATCGCACGACTTTCGCCCTGAACACTGGTCTCGTCCCGTCCCGCCACTTTGCCCACGAGACCCCGACCCATGCAAGCTGCAAGCCCGACGTTGACATGAAAAGGGTCGACGCCGCCACCCTATCTTTCGTCTCGCATCTGGCTCTCGCCGTTTGGCACCAGTCTTTGCCTGGAGCCTCGCGGCGCGACCCTGCGATCAAAGATGTTGACAGCCGGCTCGTGGCCGCAGCGCTGGACTTGTGGCTCGTCACCGAACGCCAATTCGCCTTTCGATTCAAATTCGACCCTGTTGGTTGTACAGTGGACGACGAGGATAGAGGAAAAGGACGGGGGGCAAAGTTTTTCTTTCAACTAGGCGACTCTAAGCTGAGATGGGACGTCGAGTCTTTTGCGGAGACGGGGAAAGCGCGCTTGGAGAGGGAAATGTTTGCGCCCAAGAGCACCATGAAGGAGTGGATCCAGTGGCCAATCGTGGGCCTTGCAGCAGGTGGGAAGAGCGGCCCAGGTCCTAAGAAGAGCGGTGACGGACCGATCAAGCTGCAGCCCACGCTTTTCAAGCGCACATTCATTTTTCTGGAAGCGGTCGAGGACTTTGGGAGAGTCATATCCAACCACCCGCCATCCGGATCGTTCCGACTTGTCGACACGTCGCTGCAGGAGCTGGCGAGGATTTGGAGCTACTGGCCTTTGGATCAAGTGCGCAGCTCAGGCCGCTTTTTGGGATGTATGCAGTGCGACAATAGCACTCGATGCGCGGTGGTGAGACATCCTCAGACTGCAGACTGGGTCTGCAGCGGCTGCTGGCAATACGCGGATCCAAACAGGCCACAGGAGCTTGAGTGGTCGCGCAAGGAAAGCGCCTGGAGATGCGACCCATCTTGCATCTCGTTTCCATCCAAGATTGAATGCGGATGCCTGGCTCACCAGCGCGCGCGCCTCCAGTCTATCGAATGCAAGGTCGCGGCCAAGAATCAGAAGCTTCAGAGACTCAGGTCGGCAGAGGCTTTGAGGTATGATGGTCGCCCGCCCCTTTCAATATACACCCCGCTGACTGCACCAGTAATCGAAAGGATACCCAGCCCCAGCGACTTACGCCTATAGAGAGGCACGAGAAGCCGTCAGTGCGCTTCGACGAGCGCGTCAAACAGATGGACCAGCGATCCGACCGGCCTTTGTCCGCGAGCGTCAAGCAGACTCAAGCCGTCAAGCAGACTCGAGCCGTCAAGGAGGCACCAACAGTCAAGAAGCGCCCCTCGCTGCACCGATGGCCTCGGTCCATGCTCTCATTCAAGGCCATGAAGACGACTGTCGAAGAAGAGGAGTCAGACACTGGCTCGTCAGGGGCCACCAGCGTCGATGCTACCTTTGGGAGCAATGATAGCAAACAATCCACGCCTCCCTCTTCGCGGACCTCAAGTTTCGGAGATGCTATACCCAGGCCCTGATTTGTCGGTCGATGCTGCCCACGTTTTAATGCCTGTAGAATCCAGTTTTTGGACGACTGGAACTGCAAGTCAATTTGTCTCTACTCTAGTCTGGTCGTTTCGGTCTATCTTACTCTGCTGCTCTGCTCTGGCGACGATCTTTTCATTTTAACCGATAAAGAAGAAGAGGTAGACGGAGCCGCTCGCTGCAGTCAGTCAGTCGTTCTGTGTTCCTTTCTCTGCACTCTCGCTTGGCCATCGCGATTGCACTCAAACGCTGGATACCTCTCGTTGGATACCACTCGCTTCTCCCTGCTTGCTCTTCATTTGTTCCGCACGATCAGTGACCCACAGGCTCTTGACTTGCTTCTCACGATCGCTCGCCACTTGCTATTCATTGTCTCACGATCGCTATTGTACATTGCATGATAGGGACCGAAAGGAAGACAAGAAGGGATTCCGTTATGTCAATACCGACCAATTTAGACTTCATGTCGCCAGCTAGATAATACTCCATGTTTATGAATGCAATGCTGTGGTATTCAAAGCTTGCGTTCCTAACCTTGACCACCCGTTTGCGTCACCCTCCAGAGACTGCTCCGTGGCGCTTCTCCCGATCGAACCCATCCAAATCGACGACGAAATGCAACCTTTGTGACCGATTCGATATGCGTGCGGTGCATAGACACCACGCCATGCAGAGAAACCCAAGCACGCGCTGCGCACCCATCCCATTTACCTACCATTTCCGCATCGCGCCACTTGCTACGGCAGGGTCCCAAAGCTAACACGGACTGGCAGCCACCATAGCGTTCAGATCCTTGCCGATGATACCCGCCGTCACGGCATCTGCTCCACAACAAAAAGCGTCAGCAAAACACACACCCGCATCGCCTCTACAACAAACGTTTACAGCCTTTGCACTCACCCTTATAACTCCACTGCAGCGCGTCGGTGAAATTCTCATTCGCCTGTACCTTCCAGCTCCAATAAACCCAGCCCCTCAGCCCATCCCTCTCGTACATGTCCATCTGTGCCGCAGCATACTCCCTGAAGAACTTCTTGTTCGCCAGTTCTTGCCCGGACAGCTGGTCCAGCTTGAGGGCCCACTCGCCGACGATTTTGGGCGTTTGCGACGTCACGCGGTTGCCCTGGCCGACTGTGCTGCTGCAGGTGTAACTGAGGGCGCAGGACAGCGCGCCGCCACAGGAAGTGATGGGCGAGGCTTGGTAGTTGTGGTCGTCGTAGAGAAGGGTCGACAGATGGGCACTGCCGAGTGCCGTGGAGGGGAGGGGCCCAGATTCCCTGGGTTGTGATATTGTGTTAGGCGGTGATGTGGATTGGCGGAAAAGGCCTCTTTCTCTCTCTGTCTCTCTCTCTCTCTCTCTCTCTCTCTCTCCGAAGCATATGAAGAGGCATGGGAGGAGAAGGGAGGAGATGGTTCACACTTACCACAAATCATCCATGACCGCCAAATGCAACTTTGCCCCATCAGCTACTCCCAACGTCGCCTCGACCTCGCGTACCGCGTCGATCGCCGACCCGTAGTAGTGCTGTACCATCCACTGCGTGTCGCCGCTGTCCTCGCGCTTGGGCTCGTTGACCAGCTCGAGCGCGCCAACGTTGCGGAATGCGCGGTTGGTGTGCGTTTGGTTGGTGATCCACGACAGGAACTCGTATGCGCGGCCGGATTCGTAGTCGGATTGGTAAAAGCCGGTCGTCGATTGGTACTGTGTAGTGAAGAAGTTAGTGGTGGGTCAGGGGCAGCTTAAGGGGTAGGCATAAGGGAAGAAAGGGGCGGACGTGCATCACCGGTAAAGGCGTTGTTGGCGACTTGGCGGCCAGGCATGCCGTGGAGGTCTGGGAGTATTTGTAAGTGTGGTGCCAGAGTACCCTCCAGTTTCTGCAAAACAATATTCAGTGTGGCCAAGGATAGCCGTCCAGAAAGGGAAGACAACGCCTTACCAATTATAATGTACATGCCAGCATCAGACACCCATCCACAAAACTTGACCAAGTGGTTGAATCCCCCTGCATCGAGTCAGCCAATCCGGGGAAGCACGACGAATATCGGCACGAAGATATCAGTCAGGGAGGAACATGCCTCTTGGAAACCGCTCATACTCATTGAGCAGATCCTCCTTCATCCAAAAGCCCACCGGGATGCGAATCGTGTTGAGTCCGTACGACTTCATAGTTTGAATGTCGCTTTTCGTAATCCAGCTATCCCAGTGCTTCTGCCACGCCGTCGCCGCGGCGTCCATGTCGCCATTGTAAGCTGTCTCAACGCATTGGCGCTCAGCTTGTGCATTGCCGCAACCAAGCGTATTTTTCCACACATCGGCTGCCATCCATGGCTCAATGATGTACTGGGACCCGGCATTGACGCCACGGATCTTGCTGGTGTCGCTGCTGGTAAAGGCCGAGAGGCTCGCGCCAGATGGTGGCTTGTCGGGAAGCCATGCGCGGATGAGGACTGCAGAGGTCAGGAGCGGAAATAAAGTGCAACGCATATTTACAAGGCCCAAAGCGCGAATATAGACAAGGCCGGAAATACAACGATACGAGTACCCTGATATCTATCATGATATAGAATAATATGCCGTTTTATAGCAAAAATGATTCAACTGTGCCACGAATAGCTACAGCGAATCGATTCAACTCTTGGTATCCTCTGCCCGAGCCTGAAAATATTGTGGAGTACACACGGCTTCCTCTTTGGGAGAAAGAGTTTGGTAAGAGGCGGCAACCATGTGCAAAATTTTGTCGCCAGCATTATTGTGGGCGTTGGACTGGACGGGGATGATCGTCGAGGCTGCTTGACGAAAGAAGTGACTTGTTTTCTCATGGTCTCATGGTTTGGCTGACTGATGCTCGTGTCTGTAGGCTCGGATTGTCTCGTTCTTGGGTAACAATGAGCCAGAGCTTGGCTGGAGTCGGCTCGTTCATGACATGTCAGTGCCGGACAAAAACATCCACCGGCAGTGGAGACCATGTTCGCCCCCCACAGAGTTCCAACGAATTCTCGAGCAGCCCGGGTCCCATGGTCCGCCAGGAAGTGTGGCGGCAGCCGTAAGGCCTCATTCGAGCCAGCATCTTGACGTATAGATACCGTCTCCTGACCACTTGGCGGGCATGGCAGCCAAACGTCACCGTGAGGCCGAGACAGTTGCGTCGAAGCTATCGAGGACCAATCCAGAACCAGCTGCTGGTTCGTAAGCTTGGACACAGCGGGACAACGCCACGTTCTGGCAGGACTCTTTGTGTGAGGTTGAAGCCGCTCTACGGGAGAAGCTTATGGTAGATAGAGACCTCCCCAGACCTGCGCGGCGGGATTATCGGGAGAAGTGGAGGAAAGCTTGGCATATTCGTGCAATCCATACGTAACGAGCAGAGGAAATTGCGGAAAAGTGATAGAAAGCTTCAAAAGGTCGATGGAGAATGCCATTGTGATTCCAGAAATGAGACATCACCTAAGGAAGAGTGAGCGCAGCCAGTGAATTTGGTGATATCATTGAGTGCTAAGAGTACAAAATCCGAGATAGGGTTTGGTCAGGCCCAAGGCTGTCCACATTACCGTTCCTACGGAGGTGTATCCAGCGCACCAAGCCACCGCCAAGGCAGTAGGTATGTGTTGTATAGCGGAGGATCAAAGGATTCTCAACGGGCGCGAATTCGTCATGCGTGGCAAGCCTGTCGGTGATCAGAAGCAAAGGGCCCACCATGGGGCTAAGGAAAGCTGGTTCTTCAGGGCTAAAAGCAATAGGGACGCGTAGGTGGCACTTCCTCAAACTGCTATTGAGGCGACCCACGCAAGGGGTGTAATTGCTTTTCATATCAAGGTCTGCTATTTTCAATCCCCACAATCCAGAAAGAGATGGAAGTTGGGTAGTCGAATTCCTCAGCCCTCAATAGTGAGATAGTTTTGCAAGGCTTCTGATTGTTGCGGACTAATTTCCAAGGCTATGTCAGCCGGATGCATCGATTTGTGATGATAATGTTTCATATAGAGAACGCATGCTGACTCCCGGTACCCAAGTAGGCTCCTATAGTTGAGAAACCAGGCAGCGTCCAGGTGATAGCTCGGGTCGAAAGAGGCAATAATTGAACCAAGGTTCTTGGAGAGACTGTCAGAGATGCAGATTCAAAATCTCGGTTCTTTCTGACAGGCCGGTCTCCGCTCAAACAAGGAGTAAGCATAAAAGAAGGCGACTGATCGCTTTGATCCAAGGCCAAGGAAGTCACGAGCGCAACCATTTTAACCCCAAGACGACAACTGGCGATGGACGAATGATGACTGACAGCAGAGAGGAGCTCAAATGGGACGGGGGAAGGCTGGCATAGGCAGCAGTGGCGTAGCGCATGACTGATTCTGGGTTCTGGAAGAATTTGTCGTGGGAGAAGCAAATGCCGGTGGCACGGCAGGTGGTGATGGTTGGTTGAAGGACGACGACGAGGGCAAGGAGGGCGAGGAGGGCGTCGTCCATCAGCCCTATCGGCTCATGTGGTCCGGGATCTGGGCCGTGTTCCCTTGCGGCCCACAGCCAATTCTCATTGCATCACCGTTTCTTCTCTCCTTCTCATGCCGCGACTTGCCCCTCGACTTCTACGTCGCGCCCACAATGCGAATTCCCTCTTGAGACTGCTCGTCCCCGTCTGCCGAGACCTCGAATCTGCCCGCAATGAGCTCCGCTGGCTCCAGGACCACGCTGTAGACCTTGCGGTGCGTTCGGGCAATGCTCCACAAACATGGCAGAAGCGTCTCCAAGTCATGGTTCGTCAGCGCGCCACTGGCAAACCGCTGCAGTACATACTCGGTACCGAGTACTTTGGTGATCTCGAGCTTGTCTGCAGGTCGGGGGTCCTGATACCTCGGTGAGCGCCTCTTCCCAGAGCCCGGTACTTTGTCCGCTGACCTCTGCCAGTCAGGACACAGCAGCCTCTGTGGCGCACCTCGCGCAACTCTTACTGTCGAATGATTGCCTGCCCAATCGCTTACGTGTCCTTGATCTTTGCACCGGTTCCGGTTGTATTCCGTTGCTGCTAGAACACCTCCTCTGCCACTCGCGCAAGTCACCCGAGCTGCAGCTCCTCGGCATCGACGTCTCCAGAAGATGTGTAGAGCTAGCCGAGGAGAATAAGGCACGTTGCCAGGCAAGGAACACAGAGTTTGTCCAGGCAGACGTCTTGGCTACTGTTCATATTTCCCCGCAAGGTCAATCTCTGCCAGCACTGCTGCAAAGTAGAGCCTTGCCGCATTGGGATATTGTGATATCGAATCCGCCCTACATTTCGTCCCGCGACTTTAGCACAACTACTGCGCGTTCCGTGCGCAGTTTCGAGCCAAAGCTAGCCCTTGTCCCACCAGCGGGTGTATCCGAGATACCCGACGACGGTGATCTGTTCTACCCACGGCTTTTGGACGTCGCGGATGACGTGCAATCAAAGATTGTTCTCTTTGAAGTTGCAGACCTGGCGCAGGCATTGCGGGTGGCCTCCATGGCCAAGGAAAAGGGCTCATGGGATGGTGTCGAGATTTGGAGAGACGAGCCCACAGCCAAAGACAACTTTATGTCACAGCTGGAGCAAACAGTCAATGGACTAAAAGTATTAGGTCGCGGCAACGGAAGAAGTGTGGTCTGCTGGAGAGATCAGGGGGCAAGATGGCTCGGTCGAACACGTCCTGTTTCGCGACCTCTTACCTCTTGAGACGCCCGCGAGTCAGCGCACAATTGAACGCGAAAGCTACGGCACAGACTAGACCCCTCTAATCAGCCAAAGAACGGATCAATACTTATTCATTGCCGTGGAAAGGTTGATTTACAAGTCGGTCTATTCAGGCTCGACATAATGGCCTTAGCTTTTGGCCACAAAGAAAACTAATCAAACACCCTCTCATGCTTCGGGTTCCAGGATGATTCGCCGGCAAGTCGCCAGGTTCATGGGACGGTCATACTCCACAGCCAAGATAATATGCAGGGTCTACCGTCTGTCCGTGACAAGTTACAATTGAGCAGACTAACGACCTGCAAGACTCTGCTGGGGAACAAGCTCGATACCCGTCGATTGCTCGTCGAACGGAATGACGGTGACGTTTTGCGAGACATGGAAATTTCGCCACCGTCAAGACAAATGCGAGCTTCGCGGTAGTTATACCAGCTGAACGACAAGCCGTCATTGTCTGGATCCCACGACTCTGACACGTCGAGGATGATCGCCTCTCCAAGCGTGTATGGGATCTTAAGAGATCGTGTCCAACGAGGCGCTGCCATTGACAGAGGCGACAGGATGGTGGTTCGTCTTGGACGTGTCATTTCCATACGCCGCCCACGCCATGCGCGCCGCAAAGTCGTAATGGAACGCCTTGCGCCAGCGCCAGATCGTTGCTTACGCAAAGACAAGGAACAGAGGACAGTAATGAAGTCTGTTCTGGTAACAAGACCTCTAGCTACGTGAAATATCAGTGAAGGTCGCCAAAACCTCCTTTTCAAAAGGGGCGAGTCAAGTCGATGAGTTGAGGAAGCAAACATATTTTCGACATGTCGATTGTCGAGTGTCCTATCGCAATAAGTGAATTGCAAAGTGGAATATGGTAGCGGTACTAGACGCGCTGTGAAGGAGCTACAAATTGGCAAGTTTTGCTGCAAAGAAGCCAGAGATCTCAGTACATCTATAGACCATGAACCTATCTCTACCCTTTCTACTTCTTCTCCTTCTTCTTCGGCCCCTCGCCATGGACTTCATTAAACCACTTGGACCTCGACTCACGGTTCTTCCACCGCTTAATGGCCAGCAATTGGCCCTTGAGCCCCGCATTAGTCAACTTGACATCTGCAACAATAGCCTTATTGGAGAGATCGAACATCTTGCCACGCCCTAGAAAGCGCTTTCCCGGTGATGTCTTAAGCAATTCTTGAATGATGTGCTGCTTGAGGACCTCTGTTTGCTCTTTCGTTTTGAAGGCGATAAGAGCGAGGTCGGGCGCAGGCACGTAAGTCTGAAAGCGCACCTGGCCGTCGACGGAGACGCCGACCGGTAGGTCGTGCCCGGACAGTGCCTCGATGAGCTCGTCGCTGTAGCTGGGGAAGGTCTCGGTGAAGATGGACTGCGGCGGCGGCAGGCCCTCGACGGCTTGCTGCCGGCCCGCCCTGGTGAAGACACGGTAGGCCGGCGACTTGACCAACAGCTCATAACACTCTTCGGCAAAGGCTGGTGCGATGGGCGCAAGCATGATCAGGAGGGATTGCACCGCTTGAAAAAAGTGCTGTGGGAATTCGGATTCCATGAGGTTTGTGCCGCCCTTGCCACTGAGGATGGGTTTACCAGACTTGTCGATGCTCGCTTCGCTGTCCGCCGGGATGCTCTCTAACAGGCTATTCGTGAGCTTTGTCAGGTCCGAAATGACGGTGTTGAGCGAGAGAGTCAACTCTAGTGAGTTGGTGACCTTTCTGATGGTCTTCTGCGTATTGAGCATCACTTCATCGCTGTCATTTGACTTCCATGGAGAAGGCTGATTTTGCGGTTGTTGAGTGTTCTTGGTATTGGGCGGCAGGTAAGGAGGCAATTCAGATGCAGCCTTTGTCAATTTCCAGACGCGCCTGAACCATCGCTGAATGCCGACAATTTTTTCTTCGTCCCATTTCAAAACCTCGGTAACCGGAGCCTGAAATAAGATGTGGGCGCGCATGGTATCGGCGCCCCATTTGGAAATGCAGTCCACAGGGTCGACGCCGTTGTACTTGCTCTTTGACATTTTCTCGTACGAGACAGCGGCCAGCTCACCGGTATCTTTGATGAGAGCATCGTCGGATTTGTGGACCAACTCATCGGGCTTTAGAAAACGTCCAGTGTCGGGGTCTTTATAAGTCTTGCCATGGACCATTCCTTGCGTGACCAGCTTTTTGAAAGGCTCGCCCTTGAACTCACTCCCGCCACCACCCCATTTTTCAATGCTGTACAGAAACTTGGATATAAAACGAGAGTAGAGAAGGTGCAAGATGGCATGCTCAACTCCACCGATATAGACGTCGACAGGCAAAAACTTATCGGCTTCTGTACGACCGACGAGCTCCTTGCCATTTCGAGGGTCTGCGAAGCGCAAAAAGTACCACGACGAATCCATGAAGGTGTCCATAGTATCCGTTTCACGCTTTGCCGGCTGACCGCATTTGGGACACACCGTGTTGACCCAGTTAGACATTTGTTCGTCGGCCAAGGGGTTACCACCTTTTCCAAGCTGGCCCCCCACCAGCTTCGGAAGCTCGACAGGAAGATCAGACTCTTTGACAGGGACAGGTCCGCAGGAATCACAGTGGACAATTGGTATGGGAGTTCCCCAATACCGCTGTCGACTGATCAACCAATCGCGAAGTCGCCAATTCTCCTTGATTTCGACATTCTGACCCCTGACCCGCAGCAAATTGACAAGCTCGTGGATGGCTTCGTCCGAAGTGAGCCCACTGACAGGACCGCAAGCTCCGCTTAGTCGTCCCTTGAGGTAAAATGGCTTTTCTCCTTTTTCCGCTTGCCTCATGTCACGTTCCTTTCCCTTTTGCTTTCCCAGTGCTTTCACCGGCTTGGCGTTCTCGTTCTCGATCACCTTCATGATCGGAGTTCGTCCTTGATTTTCCTTCCAGAATGCAAAATCCCGGGCATCATGACCTGGCACACCCATGACAGCGCCCGATCCATAGCCACCAACGACATATGGCGCCACAAACACAGGCAAGGGTTTTTGTACATGCTGCGATGGATTGTCGAGAGCCGATGCAGGATTGATTGCATGAACACCGGGCAGCAAGAAGCCGGCCTTTGAATCGGGAGGAAAGTAGGGCGCGTCGTCAATGAATTTTTGCAGCTCTGGGAAGCCTTGGGCCATTTCCTTGACTATCGGGTGCTCAAGAGACAGAGCAATATATTGAGCTCCGAACAGAGTATCAATGCGAGTGGTGAATATTTCGGCCGGAGGAAGGTGTTCGCCATCAATTGTCTGCATCTGGAATTGGAGCTTTTGGCCCATCGATCTCCCAAGCCAGTTCTTCTGCATGGCCAGAACGCGCTCTGGCCATCTCCCATCTTTTGCAAGAATTGAATCAATGTCTTCGAGAAGGGCTTCTTTAAACGCGGTGATGCGAAGGAACCACTGCTTCATGCGTCTCCTTTCGACTTTGGCGCCAGAGCGCCATGAGCATCCATTTGAGTCGACCTGCTCATTTGCGAGCACGGTGCCGTCAATTGGGTCCCAATTGACCTGAGCTTCTTCCTGGTAGGCAAGTCCCTCGGAGTGTAGGTGGAGAAAAAGACGCTGGGTATGCTTGTAGTACGAAGGGTCACAAGTCATGAGCTCCTACATTCAATAGATATCCATTAGCGACATATAGGTCGCATTACTCCAGAGACATACTCGATCCCAATCCCAATGCCCATTCATAGCCTGCAACTGTCCCTTCATCTTCTCAATGTTGGACACGGTCCACTCGGCAGGATCGATGCCACGTTCGATTGCGGCATTTTCAGCCGGCAGACCAAAAGCATCCCAGCCCATCGGGTGTATAGCATGGTATCCACGGAGTCGCCAGAATCGCGCGAGGACGTCAGAAATGGTGTAGACCCGGACATGGCCCATGTGCAGCGCCCCAGACGGATACGGAAACATGGACAGAATGTACTTTTTCTGAGCAGCTTGAGGAACTTGCTTATTGCCCATAATTTGCCACTTGCACCGCCATTTTTTATCAATGCCTGGAAAATGGAGTTTGTCTTGATCGTTGTCTGCTTCGGTCGAGGCAACGCGCCTTAGTTGCGGGGGGCGCACACGTAGAAGTGGTCGGCGAGCCCATGACGAGCGTGCGGCAAGGACACTGAAGGTGGTCATGGAATTGGATGACCGGGCGCAAGCATTGGGGCGTAGTCAAAGAGCGAGCGTTGGCGCGTTGGAGAAGGCGTTGTATGCGAGCGACGGGACCGTTGGATGTTTGTGGCGGCTTACCTGACTCGTGTGCCAAGACTGCGCCTGAGCGGGCCGAGTCCATGCCGCCGATTTCGGGCCGGGTGCACATATCTTGGCACCATACGGGCCGAGACAGCGTGTCCACCGGAGCTGGAGACGACCGTCTTTATCCCCTGCGCCAAACTAAAGCCAAACTTGTTCCTCTTCAATTCATCCCGAAGCACACTAGATGCGCACGACTATGGCTCGTCCCAGTCTGCTCTCCAGATAGTGCCCGTTCCGTCTCTCTCCCCGCTTCGCTCACCTCCACGGCTCCACCGCCATGTCTCGCTATGCCAGTCAGCCTCTCCGCGACTCTCTCGAGCTAGCCTCCCTTGCGTCATCCGACCAAGACTCGCGACGAGATTCGGAGTCGTCGTCGCCTGGCCCTCCCTCCTCGAGGCGACTATCTCTTGAGGATGAAGATCCACTGTCCGATCAGAACCCCGCTCGAGCGCGCTCATTCTCCGCTGGCTCGACCTTCGACTTCTCTGCAAACCTATTCCCTTTGTCCACAACGGCCGGCGGATACACTGCGCTGGGAGCTCCCACTGCTGCACATTTCGAGCCAACTTCGTCGTTGAATGGTGGCTCGTTGGAAAAACTCAAGTCGCTGACGTTTCTAAACGGTATTTCGCTGGTCGTCGGTCTCATAATTGGATCTGGAATTTTCTCTTCACCCAGCCAAGTCAATATCAACGCCGGATCGCCAGGAGCTTCGCTTATAATCTGGTTGGTCGCGGGTCTTCTCGCGTGGACAGGTGCTGCTAGCTATGCTGAGCTCGGCGGAGCGATTCCCTTGAATGGCGGCGCGCAGGTCTACCTGGCCAAGATATTCGGAGAATGGTCTGGCTTCCTGTTTACGTGGAGCGCTGTCTGTGTCCTGAAGCCTGGATCTGCAGCAATAATTGCCATCATCCTCGGAGAGTACTGCGTGCGCGCCGTTATTGGCCCGGATGCTGAAGAGATTAGCATCTGGTTGAACAAAGGCGTCGCACTCGGCGGACTTATACTCGTCACACTGCTCAATTGCGTCTCTACAAAGCTGGGCACAAGAAGTGCTGACGTTTTCATGTTCCTCAAATTCATCGCCTTGCTTGGAATCACAATCGCTGGAATCGTTGTCGCCGCCACTGGATGGTCTTGGAAGGGGCCTACCAGCGGATACTGGGAAAACAAGGGCTGGTTCGAGGGCACGAATACAAACATCTCCAATCTCGCCGTCGCACTTTATGCTGGGCTCTGGGCGTTTGACGGTTGGGATAACGTATTGCATTCTCCCTAGGTTCAGTCTTGCAAGCTAACATGTACAGGTCAACTATGTCACAGGAGAATTTATTAATCCTACCCGTGACCTTCCCAGAGTTATTCACACGTCCCTTCCGCTCGTCATTCTCGCCTACATTCTTGCAAACATCGCATACTTTCTGGTTCTACCTTTGTCGACCATTGCATCGAGCAACACCGTGGCCGTCGCATTTGGATCGCAGGTCCTTGGCCCAATCGGTTCGCTCATTCTCGCCTTGGCCGTCGGAGGGAGTTGCTTTGGTGCGCTCAATGCAACCACCTTCACGAGCGGACGCCTAGTCTATGCCGCCGGCAAAGAGGGCTACCTCCCGGAGGTCTTTGGGAAAATTGGTGTCAGCCACAGCTCCGCAGTGCGCCTGAACTCGCGAGCGAGCCGGTCCAGCAACCGGTTCGTGGAAATGATTTCGGACGACGCAGGATTCTTCATGACGCCAATCAACGCGATGGCCCTCAACGGGGTCCTGACGGCCGTATACATTCTTATTGGAGAGTTTTCAACGCTAGTCACCTTCTATGGCGTTGCAGGATATACCTTTTACTTTTTTACGGTCCTCGGCTTGATCGTGCTCCGGGTTAAGGAGCCTGACTTGGAGCGTCCGTACAAGACGTGGATCACTACGCCTATAATATTTTGTTGTGTCAGCTTGTTCTTGGTCAGCCGGGCTGTGATTGCGGAGCCTTTTCAAACATTGCTTGTGTTGGCGTTTATTCTGGCGGGGGTTCCGCTGTACTGGTGGAGAATTGGGCGCCATGGTGAGCGCGGTGAAAAAATCGGATGGAAGTTTTGGAAGCAATGGAGTAAATCATAGCTCTTTCAAAACAATAGAGTATAATTCATCAATCAGGGAGAAGTTCCTTCTGTTCACGCTCGTCGCAGTGATGGAAGGAGTCTGCGCCGGGTTTCCTTTTAGGGTCTGCCGGACAAATGATGTCATGCGACACCAGCGCGTCCTGAACGCGTCTCCCGCGAGGGCCCATCCAACACCATAACTCAACCCCGACCGCTGCCATGGAAGTCTGGATGGGTGACATCGAGCTCCCCGGTGGAGGCCGCATCGAAAGTAGGTCTTCAAACCTCTGACAGTCAAATGCCGCCCTTCCTGAGACAGTCAAGATGTCGAACTCGTGTCCGAAAAATCTGTCGCCTTCTCCATATCGCGTACGCCGCTCCAGTTTCTCTCTATTGTGGATATGACTAGAATACCGCTATATATGGCCATTGGATCGCCCTTGGAAGTGTACTCGGAGCGGCAGTCAACGCAAGACTGGTTCGGTACGCTACTACTCGACAATTGCTCCGGGGACACCGGGCTAGAGGCGCAATGGTGGCAGGACTTTCAGTACCAGTCACCGGTCGGAATAATGGCAAAAGCGCATGGTGGAAGTAAAGGAGCGCCTGGCCCCCGGCTGACTGAGGTGCTGTTCTTTGTCAGTGCGGAACCCAAAGGCCTCGGCAGCTCCTTTTCGCGGACGGCATCGCAAGCACCGGCTATACGGTTGCTGGCCTTGCCCCTATCATCAGACCTCCTCCACCAAAGTCCTACGCAATCTACCCCTCCTCTTTCACCAAACACGAGTCCGGCATCCAAAGAAAAAGAACTTGCGCAGTTCCTTCCTCAACCAGCCGCCTCGGCTACTCCTAAGTCGAGGAAGCGCGAGAGCATCTCAAACATCTTCGATGAAGCCGCAGAGCGACGTAAAAGAGCGCGGCGCAAAGGCGGCGAAAGCATGGCAGCCGCTGCCTCTCGTGCTATCGAGTCGATTCCGCAGCTGAAACGTACCGCGTCCTCAGCCCATGTAGAGCCGCCTCTAGACCCGATAGGCCGTCGAACCTCCCCAAATGCGAGCTTCAACCATCCAGCTATCAAGAGCAGTCGGTCACTATCGCGCTCTCCCAGCTTAAACCTCGAAATCCGACCAGTGAGCCGCAGGGAAGGTCTTGACAACCATGCAAAACTTTCATCGCTTTCGCGCGTCGCAAGCGTAGCAGACATAAACGGCGAACCAAATATCGAGTCTCGCAACAAGGACACGATATCACGACTCGTCATGGCTGGCATGCGCATGTACGGACTACATCAGCGCAAGCGAAGCAACAAGGCCCACGCCCGACGAGCCTCTGTTGCGCCCGGCGTGGACTCGCAGACGGGACATCAGGACGAGGACGTGACGCCGGAAGATGCGGCTAGGGACGAGGAGTACAAATTGGTATACCACCAGACGTATCGAGGAGCGGTATTTGCCATGGTGAGTCTACGCTTGTTTCGTAGCAAGATCACTCCAGGCTGAATTTTACTGTGAAGCGCACACACATCTCTACACAACCGCTTGGCCAGAATGTGGACGAGCTTCGAGACGTAGTCGATAGACTCCTCGCTATATTTTGCAACGACCCACTTGCCTCCCATGCGCAATCGCCCGATGCAGCACCAACGCTGGGCGACGTCCAGGTCAGCTTCGGCACGCCGAATCCTTCAAACTATGGCAGCCCTTTCGTAGAGCAGGCGGATCATTTCAATGGCAGTGGTAATCTTGTGCATACCCCGGTCGTACGTAGGACTTCGAGGTGATGCTACTGTTTGGATAAATGGGCTGTAATTTAGCAAACTTTGGTAGACATCAGGCCGGAGTGACATTCGTTTAAGCAGATCTTTATGGCTTGTAAGTAGCTACTTGTCTGTGTATCCGACAGCCTTCTGAGTATTCTAAACTGACTTAAGTCCAGCATGCGTCTGTGAGTCAGCCAAATACTACGAGAGAACCTTTTCAGTGCTTCTATTATGCCATTCTACATCTCATGAGTCCTCTTCTAGCATTGAATTTTGTTACACACCCTAGAAGGTCTCGTAAAAGATGACTTATACCTCGACTCTTCTCTTTTGAAAAGTGTTTTTTGGAGCCCGCCGTCACTCCTGTCGTCATTCTCTTGCTGAGTCCGTCACCACTCCTTTGCCACTCTCCTTGTTGTCAGTAGAGCGTCATTCTAGACGTCACTTCAGACGTCAGAGGATGCCAGTAGCCACCTATATAGCCAGCTACTGAGCTCGTTGTTGAGCTCGTCAGTCTGAACACAAGATTCATCACTCCCTCCGCTCAACACCATGTCCTTAAATCATGGCGGCCGCATTGAACCCAAGGGCTCGATTTTGCTCGCTGTGTCCCACGGCGACACCATGCTCATCGAATAGATACCCATCGACAGCCAGTGGATCTGTTGTTTGCTTGCACTATGTCTTCAATCGACGACGCGGCCTCTTTCGTCTTGGATTCAATCTTGTCAGCTCGGGTTATTCGGTAACTTTACGGCAATTCGGCACTACTCCAGTGGGTAGAGTACGTGTGCACACATCAGCTAAAGAGCTCTCGGAAGTACTTCCTACCGAAAAAAAAAAGAAATTCAAAAAGGGATCTACTGCGGAGGCAAAAAAGACTGGTCATGTGTAAGAGCTTCATGCGGGAGAAATAGCATAGGGGGCACGACGTTAGAGCCAATCATACTCCTTATTCTGGACCGCGAGAACACCGCATGCCGCCAAACTGCGCGTTCTTAAATCTTGATGGGCGCCCTACGCCTATCAGCTTGAGCCGCACCTCTCGTGCTCGCTATAGTGCCATTGCGACGCTACATCTGCCGACTTCCTTGTTTGACGGCAGTTCCTAGACCGTTCCGTTTCGTTTTCAACCGTTTACGTCTCGTCGCAGCACAACAGTTCCATTTGGAAAACTCGGTTCTTGTGAGGGAATCGAAGTTTTCGTCTGTCTTCTCGTAGCTTTGCTACCGCCTCGCACCAACTGTTCAGCAGGGGTGAGTATACATCACAAACGCTTAACCCACTCGGCGGTAGCCACGGAAAAGCTCTTGTCTTGCACTCTCTTTCTCCATCGCAGAACTCAACGCGGGAGCGCCTGAGGCAGGGCATCCAAAAGCAGCTCTGCGGATCTTCCGCGGGCAGGGTTTCCCACGGCACCGCATACTACAAACGTCTGCCTCTAGAGCTTCCTGCTCTGACGGCTGCATCCCACGTATTTTGAGTTTCATCTACTTCGAATAGCGCGGATTAGGAGTCATGATTGTATGATTGACGTCTTTTGCATCCAACGCCACGCGATGGTGCACCACTCGCTTGGCGGCCAGATGCACCAGGCCCTCTATCGTTGCAATGGGTTACACACGCGAAGACACACTCATCAACATCACCTTTGACATATCATCGAAGGGACCACGGTAGGCGTCGCTCCGTGAACACCTACTCTATTCGACCATTCAAACCTGCTTCCTCTGGTCTATGGTCTATCAGTTCGTTGAGAACACCAAGTGGGCCAGCCGACCCGACTACCATGAGCATCGCTGCTCTTGCTTTTCTATAAGTAACGCCGCTGCTTCCATCGTAATTGCCTGGTGTTGAATACGCTATCAGTCCTCCAACAAATACAAGCGAGCGCTATTTCCGATATCAGGTACTGACTCTGACACAACGGAATGAAATCCAAGCACCTAAACTCCAGAATACCACTTTGTAAGAAAAGAGGGGGGATTGAAAGACTGAAAGGAACAACAGGTATGAAAGTCGTACTCATACTTGTGTCAGATAGCTGGTTCACTAGTCGTCGACCACCACGGCCGGATCAAACATGCGCATGATACTGTCCAGCTTCACGCGCATCTCGTCGTACTCGGCATCGGGATCGCTTTGCGCTGTGACGGCGCCGCCGGCACCCACTGTCCACGTTTCCGTCTTCTGACCGCCGTCTCGTCCAGTCTCAATGTTGTCTCCATCATCCCAGCGAAACGCAGTGCGAATCACGACGGCAAAGTCGCCGCCACCGCCGACGTCGAGATAGCCCATGACGCCCGAGTAGACGCCGCGGGGCACGCCGTCTTCGAGGTCCTGCAGCAACTCGCAGCTACGCTTCTTGGGCGCGCCGGTCATGGAGCCTGGTGGCAGCGAGGCGCGCAGCAGAGCAACGCCATTGGCTGCTTCCCTCTTGCCGCCGTTGCTGCGATCATTCTTCGTCTTCTTCTTCTGCTGACGATCGATATCGACCCCCAGCTGTCCCTCTACGACGCTGACCAGCTGCCACACGGTCTCGTACTCTTCGACGCCCATCAGCTTGCTCACCCACACGTTACCGGCCCCCGCGACGCCGTGCAAGTCGTGCCGGACGAGATCGACGATCATGAGGTTCTCTGCGCGTTCTTTCGCAGAACCCAAGATACGCTCTGCCTCGGCGCGGTCAATCGTCTGGATTTCGCCCGAGGCTGCTCGTCGCGTCTTTTTGACCGTCCCCTTGATCGGCCGGAACTGGCAGCGGCCGCCGCGGGTCCAGCTGAGGAAGCGCTCAGGACTACTACTGATGACCGTGGCACCGGCGAGGCGGACGTAGGCGCCAAAAGGCGCGGGGTTCAGGCGGCGCAGACGAGTGTAGAGTTGCCAGGGGAGGGAGTAGTGGGAGTATGGGGTACGGAGGAGCTGCACCGATGTGGGAGCGGTCAGGCAGAGTTCGTAGGAGTTGCCGGCGCGGATGTGGTGGTGGCAGGTGGCGACTTTGGAGGTGTATAAGGGGCGTGACGGCGTAGTGATAGAGGCACGGTCGAGGAGGGCTGCAAGTGTGTTGCGAGAAGTCTGGATGTCGAGGTTCGTGATTAGGGAGGCTGGGACTTCTGTGGTTGTGTGGCGGTTTTTGCCATTGTGGAAGCCATTCAGGTGTTGCGAGGTTGCGCATATGTTTGCGTATTTGAGTGCAACCGGCTTATATGTTTTGTGTTGGGAAAGCGAATGAGTGGAAGTGGCAAGAGTGGTTTTCAGCTTTATGGCCGTCTCGTGTACCCACGCTTCGTTTCCCTCGATGCTCTGGACGTGAACCGTGTGCGCAACATGATTGACCACGATGCTCCTGAGGACGAACGCAAACAGGATATCCGGTCTTCGCCCTCCTCTATCCCTAGCGCCGACTCTTCTAGGGTGAACCTTGATAGTCTCCAGGCCAGCTTCGTAGCTGATGATACCAGCCAGCCCGCCCCAGAATGGCACTTCAGCCGGTCCGTTGTGAGTGCGGCATCGTCCAGAAAGATGTTCAAGGTAGGCCCAAATGTCGACGTTGAGCTGGTGGTAGAGCAGCTCGTCCCCGCTCCACAGCTCCAACTCTCGGTTTTCGACGTAATATTCCACACGAAGAGATTTTCCATCTGGAGCCAGGCAGCAAAGAATGGAGTGCGATCCGGTTTCGGCCCTAATGGGTTCCTTTTTGGAGTTTAATCCAGACTCAAGAATAATGGTCTGACCAGCTGGGAGCCCTAGCAGCAAGCTGATGTTCTTTACGTCACAAGTGTCAGCTGTGAAGCGTTCGCAGTGTATAATGCATTGAGACGTGTTGACCAGGCTTCTATCCACGAGAATCGAATGAACCTCATTCCATGGATTGGAATCCAAACCTGTTGGAGTCGGACGGAAAGAGGAACTATTGCAAGCATTGTTGTGAACCGGGCAGATGTCGCTGCTATTGGTCGACAGCTTGAAGTTGGTGGGCTTTCTGGATTTCGCATTCAGCCAGATGGTGGCTTGATGCCACCAATTTTGGATGATGCGGGCTCCGGCTGGATTCGTACAAATAGACTCGGGATGATACTGAACTCCGCAAAAAGGATGGACAAGATGCTCCACCGCCATCAATACGGGTCCGTTTGCAACGCTGTCGAAATCCCAGGCGACCGGCCGTAGCTTTGGACATGCTTGACTCGGTTTCCACAAGTCGGTTTCTGGCTTGTCGTGGTGAAGATTGACCTTGAGGGAGTGGTATTGGGTAGCACGAACGTCGCCCACGTCTTTAAAGATGGAGTTCTGCTGATGTTGCACTCTGGTAATGATGCCATGACGTGGCTCGTTCAGTTTCTCGATGGCTGCTCCATGGGCATACGCCAGACTTTGGAAACCGAGGCAAATGCCGAGGACGGGCAGCTCTTGTTCACTGAATGGCAAGGTCCACAGGCGCGAGATGAGCCCAACGTCTTCCGGATCGGCGACGGTTCCAGGTCCTGGGCCCACGACGACAGCGTCGTATCCTGCGAGAAAATCGGAAAACTTTGAAGGTCCTTGATCTAGGAACCGCGAATCGTCGATGTGGATGGTGGTCACCTCAGCCCCAATAGCCTGACGCAAGAGCGCGACGATGTTGTTGGCAAACGAGTCATAGGCATCAAGAAAAAGGATCCGAGGTGCATGACAGGCGTCATCTTTGGCCATGTCGAGACGCTGTGTCGGAGATCGGGACAAAAGGCCGCCAAATTCCCGAGAGTCAAGTAGAAAAAGAAGATGAGGAGGAGATGGTAGAGCAAGTACCGAACAGAAGAAGGGAAAGAGGATGAAAATTGACAAAGAAAAAGCGACCTCGTCAAACAATTATTGAACGGGACATGTCAGCAAAGGGGCGTGGTTTGAAGCTGTTTGACGCATCAGCAAAGCCATCAAAGAAATATGGAACAGTGTCTCACCAAGTTGAAACCACAACACTACGCATCGACAGCAAACATTACGGCTTGGATGGAGAGCACGGCTGATGGATGAAGAGGAAGTCGGGGCCGGCCAAATTCGGACGGAAGAAATTTCCTCATGGATGCAGCCGCTAGACTTTAAGCTTATCTCTCGGCTCCCACGTTTCCGGCGATCCGCTAGCCCTTTTCGTGTGAGGTGCACACAACAACTCGGATTTCCATGGCGACTTTCGATAGTCCAATCGCAGTCTTCAGAATCGCCGTCGCCATCACTGTTTGACACTCATCGCTCTAGAACTGGTGATTTTATGCTGGGTCGCCCAATGGCGCCGAGCGTCGTCTGATTGCTCTAGACGCCGCCTGCCCAGTCTCGCACTCGACCGAGCACCAACATGTTCCTTGCGGCAGGATCTAGGGCGTCTCATCGACCTTTCCATCAAGCTTCTTCGTACTCGTATAGAGTCGTATAGAGCTATGTCTGCACGGAAAAGAGTCTTGTTTCCTACGAACGAAAGAATTCGCTTTCCCCCACCGTAAGAAAGCCATCCCAAGATATGGCGATCATGCTGCCTCCGAATCAGAATCCTGACATTGGATATCGACATCCGGCTTTGTAAAAGCTGGGTCAGCAGCCATCAGCCTCAGCTCCAGCTTCAGCTCCAGCTCCAGCTTCAGCTCCAGCTTCAGCCGAAGCGTAGTCGTTTCTAACGACGAAGCAGAAACCATGTCGACGATCAGTAGCAGTCGCATCGCATCGCATCGCAGCCACAGCCACAGCCCAGAAGCCGGCGTCGCGGAATGCTTGCCGTGTGGGTCCCGAGCTCGACGTTTCATGCGCATTTCCATGCGAAAACGTCAACGGCGGAGGTGATGGTGGTCGACCAGACGGTTCGTTCATTCACCTGACTGGCCCTTGGCACGATAACTTGTCTTGATTGGAGCCTTTGTCGTGTAGGACGCGGCCCTGGGAGCCGTAAGATCGACTTTGGACCCCCGCGGTAGCCGTCATTGAGGCTTGGTTGTGCACGGCGCCCACGCGGCGATCGCACCCTATGAGGCAAGTGGAGAATGACAGGACTGGTATAAATTGTTCATCCCCAGACCAACATTTCATCTGAAATTTTTTTGTCCAGACGTCGTCCCAATGGCAGGATGATACTCTTTGCAAGAGCCGCGTCGCCGAGTGCGAGCGGCAGGAGTTAGCTCCGCCATGAATAAGCATCCGCGGGTCCGTGTCGCAAGATGGGTCGCAATCAGGAGAAAGGATACGGCATCGCTCATCGCTTCGTCTCCTTTCCCCGCGGTTACATGCCGGCCAGAAACCCCTAGTTATGTCATCAGCTAGGCCAGCTCCACAAACCCAAGGTGGAAACGAAGCCGCTCAGGTCTCGGCTTCTCAGTCCGCCTGGTACCGGTGCAGGCACTGCTCCGACTCTTTCAAGCGCGAAGACCACCTTCGCCGCCACGAGCTCAGTCATGGCTTCCCACGCTTCCTGTGTGATCACAATGGCTGTGGTATGCGCTTCCATCGCAAGGATGTCCTGCAGCGGCACAAGCTCGTCCATCAGCCAAATCCCCTAAAGCGCCGCCGAAAGCCCCGCCGCGGTCCAATCCCTCACGGTCCTATTCAACAAGCTGGTGGCGCGACGTCGTGGTCTGGGGGGGAGGACAGCGCGGAGGGTTCTACCACGAGCCCAGATGCTTCTCATCCTCCTCTCCACCAGTCCGAGGTGTTGGCTACAGACATCCTGACCAACATGCAAGGTGTCCAAGTGTCGAACGGCCATGGCGCTGGCGGAAGGATGCCAGTGGACCCACTGTCAGCCCAGTCGTTTGACACTTTTAACCTAGCCAACGAATGGAACTATGGCCTCGACGACTGGCCCGACTACACGCTGACAATTGACGGCTACAACGTCCGGTCATGGCAAGACTACGCTATGCCAAACTTCGAGACAACTGTCACGGCTGACGTCCTGCCCTTTTTCGCCCTCGCCCACAATCCCAACGCCAGTTTCGCCGCCGCCACGATGCCCGCGCCATTGACAGTGCCGCTTAACTCACAAGATATGTTGCGCTGCGTCAATGCATACAGACGAGGAGTCTTGCCGCGACATCCGTTCCTCCATCACGTCACATGCGAGGAAGAATGTTTGACGCAAAGCTCGGCACTATACTATGCCATGGCAATGGCGGGTGCTATGGACTTGGATCAATACAGATCGAAGGCAGAGATGCTCCATAAGCTCGCCGTTCATCAACTGGGAAAGGGGTCTAAGTCGGTAAGTGACCTTGTCAACGTGGCGGGGCTTCCTAACGCCGAGCAGATCATCGCCCAACTCAGAGATATCCAAGCAAGACTACTCTTGATCGAATTCGGAATATGGTACGGAGACGACAACATGCGACGCTGGGCACGGCGCGAACGCCATGATATGGCAAAGGTGAGTCATTCTCCTGACACATGATGCCACGCCCTGAAACGTGTCCAAATGTTTCCTGTGACAACGTCCAACTCGCTCTGCTTCTTGGGATTTCGCAATAGCATAATGACAAGACGTCCAGGATCGTGTGGAATTTCTACAAGCGCACTTTCTTCCGCTCAACTACGACGATTGGCTTGCCTGGCGGCGGCGGGAAGAAGTGAAGCGCACCACCTTTGCGTTTCTTGTCTGCTGCACCGTGCAAGCATTCTACTACGACGAAGAGTTCAGCATGTCAGTCGAAAGGGTCGAAATGACGCTACCTTGTCCGGACAGCGCGTGGGAGGCGACGACTGAGGAAGACTGGAGACGTGAGGTGGCCAACCTGTCGCTGCATGAAAAGGCCGAAATAAACTTTCCGGCCGCGGCCCACGCCATCATGTCGCGCGACACGGCGCACTTTACCGACTATGAGCTGGCGACGGTTTTCGGACAGCAGGTTCTGCTCGCCGTCATTTGCAATACGTTCAACACGGCGCATCGGCTGCGCACTAACTACACGTCGCTGGCGGCATGGGAGGCGCGCGACATGGGCGCGTTCCGTCTGCGTGAGAGCCTCGATGGCGCGCTTGTTCTCTGGGCTGATCTGTGGTGGACCCCGGTCGAGAATCTTTGGTACCATGGCAGCCCGAATGTGACCAAGGCCGAATGCCTGGTTCTCCATCAATACGCGCGTGTGCGAGTGAATCGCAACAGGAACTTTTCCCATTCACGCCCCGCGTGGACGTATAAGGCGGTTGATACTGCTGTTGAAGCGTTTTCGTCCATTTCAAAAACGGGATTCACGGAGGTAACATCCCCTTCCCCCTGGAATTCCCCTTGCCCAGTTCTATCCCTTGATCTTTTGAAATAAACCGACTAGTCCTCCTTTCAACATGCTGATCAAATACAGGTTGCAACTCACGCCCCCTCAATTTTCTCGGTCTCGGGCTATTACATGTGCACTGAGCTCGGGCGCACCATGCTCTCCTACCTGACAACCATCGCCCTCCCCTCTTACCTGCCCCTGACGCCGCGCGACAACGAAATCGTAACGCGGATCCGACAAGCCGTACGCCGCCACACGACATCCGCGCCCTTTACGCGCTTCAGCTCCACGCTCGGCGCCGTGCCGCGCCCAGGCTCGTGTATCGGGCACATGGTTCCGTTGCCTGCGTCATCGGGGGCAGTCCCCACCAGCACTCCATCCGGCGGCAGCGCGGCAACAGGAGAATCAAGCATAGGGGCTAGCTCGACGACATCACCAAAGACGACAACGACGACGTCTGTCCACGCCATCGCGATGCCGATACTACCATCAAACACCATTGCAACCGCGTCGATGGGTAGTGCGTCGACCACAGCGCCGCCATCCGCCACTCCATTGCTCCAACGCTCCCTCTCCGCTTCGCTATCCGCGCGCACCAATGTGCTCATCAAGCCCGCGCCGCACCCTTTACCCCAACATCAACAGCACCAGCTCGCGTCGCCCACATCCAGCTTGGCCCACAATGGGCCGCCGCCGCTGCCGCAAACCAACCGCCCGCGCACCATCTCTGGCGCGCCGACGCTTGTCTCGGCCACCGCCGCGTCCGCCGCCGCCGCCTCCAGCAACAGCCTCGCCACTCTCGCGCGCCAGGTTGAGCAGCTGTGGACGATTGGGTTTGGCGGCGAGGACTGGAAGAGCATGCGCACGGCGCATCCGGCGCGCAGCCGCGGCATGTACGCTGCGCCGGGCATGCGCAACGCCGGCGGCGGCGGTGGTGTTGAGCAGGCGGCGGGACAGGGCGTAGGAGGCCACCAGCAGGCCCAGAATCCAGGCGTCGGTGCTGGCGGGCTCGTGGGCGGACCTGTTGGCGGGCCAAGCGCGACCACGGGAGGGAGCAGGCAGGCGCCGGGGATGCCCGTTGTAGCGGGCGATTTGGGCATGGGTGGTATGGCGACGGATGGGGCCTGAAAGAACGCCGAGAGGGTGTAGAGGTCGAAAAGAGACACCGAACGTGTCCTTGTCACCTGCTCGTGGAGACCGGACGTATGAAGCGAATGACCAGGTACCGTATCAGCAGCTGCACCAAAGCTTGTACGCCTGAGGGAGAAGCCGTGAAATGCCACTGGATTTGGGAAACTTATGACAGTGTTTCCGGGAACAGCACGGGCACTCCCTATAAATGAGTATCGTAGGATGAGGTGGCGGGCGGACGGGTCAGGGCTTGGGTAGTTGATTGGCTTGCGGGACAGTTTGAATCTTGGTATAATTTTGAAGTGTGGTTTCACGACGGTATCGGGACTTCGAAAGGGGGCTGAGGATGGTGGATTTTAGCTGGGTCATGCTCAGTCTGTCATGAGGGATGGCTCAAGAATGTTATTTAAACCCGCGCTTCAAAGCGCAAATATAGACTTGTAAAGATGGGAAATATAAAGACTGTCTCATTTGAATTGAAGTCCACCCCCCACCCCGAGTGGGCTCATTGGCTGCATTTGTAGTCTAGAGGGTGGATGAGCCCTTTTGACTCGAGGTTGGTCTCTGAACGCCACATTGACCACCAACGACTTGAGACTGGCAAGATCTATGATCTGAAATCAAAACATCTGTCTACTCACCGCGCTGTTCCAAACCTATCTAGAGCTTATGCCTCTTAGCACCGCTCGCAATCTTCGAAAACTCGGCCTGCGGGATGCCCGCTTTGAACCTCTCCAGGCCTCCAAACACCTCTTCAACATTCTGCAGATCCAAAATATCCTTCTCCTGTTTTTGCAGCAGTGCCTTGATCTTGGTTAAGCTATCCTGGACCAGGTGCGGGCCGAGGCGGTCGTCGACCTCGGCGAGTACCATATCCCGGAACTTGTTGCTATCGCCGCCAGCGTCGATGATCTTGTTAACGAAACCAGTTGCCAGCATTTCCTCGGCCGTGATGCGCTTGCTCATGATGAGAGCCTCCTTGGCCTTAGCAACGCCCATGCGCTGGACGACCGCGCGGCTGGCACCGCCCTCGGCAACGAGGCCGAGCGACGAGAAGGGAGTCAGGAAGAAGGCGTGAGGTGCGGCG
The DNA here is from genome assembly GCA_020351975.1 of Phyllosticta ampelicida. NCBI lineage: Eukaryota > Fungi > Ascomycota > Dothideomycetes > Botryosphaeriales > Phyllostictaceae > Phyllosticta > Phyllosticta ampelicida. The sequence goes on from JAIFKG010001507.1 coordinate 35,582, forward strand.
TAGATAAAGTCGGAGAAGGCGATGATGGCGGCAGTGAGACCAACGACAGGTCCGTTGAGCGCCGTCACCAGGATCTTGGGGTGCGTATAAAAGGCGCGGGTGACGAAAAGGTTGTTAGCCACGAAGCCCTTCAGGTAGTAGCGCTCAGGAGAGGCTACGGCCTCGGGCGGTTCGCGTGAGATGGACACGTCAGCACCACTGCGATTACGGGAGGTGTTAGCTGGCTGTCAGCGGGTAATGGTGCGGGAGCGCCCACGCAGAAAAAAACCGCCCCGTGCCGGCGAGAAGTGTCACGAAGACATCATCGCGATTAGCGATCTCGTTCAACAGCTGGGCCATGCGGAAGTAGTAGTCTTGGTTCATGGCATTGAGTTTCTTTGGCTGATTGAGGGTGATGATGGCGACTCTGCCGCGCACCTCGAGGGTGACGGCCTCTTCGGGGTTGATGGATGCCATATTGGGTAGGTAGCTTGATGTGAGAGCTTGGTTGGATGTAGCTGGAAAGACAGGAAGGGGTATCTCAATCAGGGCAAACACGCATTAGCATTTAAGTGGGATATGTACTGAGATGAACAAGGCGGAGGTGCCGACAACACCGCACGTATAATCCCTAGGCTACCTGTCATGGAGAGCCGAGGTTCTGGTTGCAGTCACCTTCCCTGACGCCAGAATTGAGTTATCTTATCAAATCACGGATCAGCTATCTTTCCACGTCCGGCGGTCAGTCTTTCTGCCAACCTCCAAGTCACTGCCGAATCATGCCGCTTCTGTTCCATGGCTCGAGTCCAGCGCTTTGGCTATTTGCCGAACATTCTCTTCATTGACAACCATTCGCCGTCAGGACTACGCAATCACTTCGAACCGTGTCGTCGCCCACGCCTCCCAGTAGCACAATGGCTGGTCCAAACCTCGAAGTTTTCAAAGTAAATCTCGACGGCTGGTCCCCATAATTTGCGCCGCGCCCAAGCTGACGCCTTTTCCCAGTTCGGCCTCTACATCCTCTTCCCCATTGGCTACATGTGGTATTTCGGCACCAACCTCGAAGAGCGCTTTAGTGTGCCCGACTTTTGGCCCAAAGAAAACCAAACCCACAAGATTCCTTTCGAGAAGGACGAGATTCAATCCGAGTTGGCGCGCATGAAGGCGCGTCGTCTGGCGATGCGCGAGAACAGATTGGCTGGAGAGGGACTGACCGAGGAGGCAAAGAAGGCGCATGAGGACTTGGAGAAGGCAATGGCCGACTTACAACGGTTGCGACAGTCCCAGGCCGCTGAGGCCGCCGAGGCACAGAAACAGTCCAACAGTGCGTGGTTCAACGGCATATGGCCCAAGAAAGAGTGATTGGGGAAAGCAACAAGGTCGACAGCAAGCAGAGCTATGCATTATTGGCGTTTCAGGGCATGGAGTGGGAGTTTCATCTGATATCCGACAATCAGCCTCTTGGCTTTTCCATCCAAATCCTGTACAGTACTCTCCACTCATCCACGTCTATTGGAACTCCTTTATTTTGTCCATCAGGTCATTCCATGCCGCATCGCTTACTCCGCCTTGGGTACAATTCCAATAGACTGCTTGCACGCCCAGCAATGGCGCAACCTCCTTGAGATTGTCGATGAATTTACCCAATTCTTCTGCGTCTTGGTCTTTCGAGAGCGCCACGATGGTGTCCTCATTCGGCATCCAGAGGATGTCCATTTGCTCAATCTCCAGGCCCACGGCTTGAGCCACCTTTTCAGCCACCGCCTTGGTCTCGGACGCTTCAGCAAATACGACCGCTGTCCCATCCTCGCCATCCTCCACATCCAAAGCTCCAGCCTCCAAAGCAGCTTCCAGCACCTGTTCCGAGTCTACGCCCTCTTTTGCCTTGTATTCTATGCGACCTTTTCTTGTGAACATGAAGCTGACAGAGGACGTGCTGCCTCCTCCCTTTTTGATCACGTTGCGCATGTCGTTCAAAGTGCGATTTCTCGACTCGGCTTCGCAGTCGATCATGACGGCGACTGATCCGGGCATCATGGCCTCAAGTGTGACGGGCTCGAGGGCGGCACCAGACGCAGAAACGCCCTGCCCACGTTGAATGGCCTGTTCGATGATGTTCTTTGGAATGGATGCCTTTTTAGCGCTTTGGATGGCTAGGGCAAGACGCGGATTTAAGTTGGGGTCAGGGCCGCCCACTGAAGAAGTGTTAGCAGTGACCAAACGGCATCAAGCAAGTCGATTGCTCACACTTGACAGCCAGTGAGATTGCGTGAGAGTTGGATGAGCGCTGCTTGGTCATTTGCGCGTCCTTTTTGGCCTTGTCGTGCTTGATGGTCGACCATTTGTTGTGTCCAGATTGCAGCCGCGCTGACGTCGCCAGACCTCTCTGGCACGCGCGACAGACACCAATGCTCGAGCTGAAGCCTCTTGGAAGCAGTCGCGGCGTGGGAATCGACATGGCGGCGAGCTGGTGAATTTTGGTGGAGAGAGTTGGAGCTGCAGGGGGAAGATCTTCTTGAGCAGTGATTGGCGCAACGGTCGGATGTCAACTTGCTTGCCCGAGCGCGGAGGTGCTCCCCAGACCGCAATTCTACCTTGACAACCAAACCTCTTACGTCGCTCGCTGCAGCGCCTGCAACGTCATTCTCTTACTTTGCTACCCTCGACTTGCCTCATGAGGTACCAGACGTAACGCGATACATGCAAAATCTACCCTCGTTCCTTCACAATGGCCTCTACCGACTCCCCCGGGCCAGCCCCTCCGCCACCGAGCAGCTCCTCGAGCGTCAATGCCTCCGCCTCAACAAATACCGACCTTGATGTTACCAAGCTACATGCGCTGCCCTCCGAGCAACAGGAGCTTTATCTGCTCACATTTACTACCGACCTTGCGCGACTCGCCTCCCGCCTCGACCACGATGGCGCTTCTGCGCATCAAGTGTACATCAAGAAGGAAGCCTTCAAAGTCATTATGCTATCATCACCCGCTCCAACTCGCGTCATACGCGTTAATGTCGGCCGCGCACTTGGCGATGTATTTGCCAAGGGTGACCGCAAGCTGCTCTTTGAGACAATCAACGAACTCGTAAACATTCTCAACACGAGCGGCAAGACGGAAAAAGAACTCAAGACACGTCATGCGGCCGTTCACTGTCTAGGTGCCGTCTTCGAATCTGCGGGAGATAGCGCAATTGGACCTTCCGGCCTGGCCGCGCAGACACTCCTGAAGCAAATCAAGGCGGCGCAGAATCACACTGGATACCGCAGCAGCGTGTTTAGGGCGCTAGGCAGGGTCGTAAAGGGAGTTGATAAGCTGATGGATGAAGTCGTCGCAAGAGATATTTGGAAACAGGCGCGGACGGTGGCTAGCTCGGATCGCAGTGCGAGCGTACAGGCTAGCGCTGCGTGGTGTTTGGAGCAACTGGTGTGCGCCACGACGCACTTTGACAATTCGGGCGATTTTGAAAAGCTGTTGGGCGTTGTTTGGAAGGCGATTGATAACACCAGTCCCACGGTCCGGCATGCGGCCGCCAGCACGTTGGCGTCGGCTTTGGTAAAGAGCTACTCGGAGCACCCGCTGCAAGATGCAGTACCCAGAGTCAAAAAGCCTAAAAAGTCAAAGAGGCACAGCATGCCCATTGGCGAAGCTGAGGATGAAATGGCCGAGAGGCCAGGGAGTCCGGCGCCGACCAAACCTGTGACTCAACTAGCTTTTTCGCTGGTGGATTTGCTCAAGCAGCTGAGCACACAGTATTGCAAGAGCACCACGAGCAATCGGACGAGGACTGGTATAGCGGTATGCTATCTAAAAATCGTCAAGGGCTTACCCAAGGGCGTCATTGAGACCAAGTACGGCGAGATTGCCAAACACTTGTTCCTCGAGCTCCTCGGTGCGCAGACCATTGCCAACAATCGGTACCGTCAACTTATCACCCGCAAATTCGTTCGCCTGATCTTGGAGGAGGTCGTCGGTCGCCAAATCCTGGGCGAGACCGGCCAGCTGAATGCTGTTAGGTTTCTCGTGAACGAGATACTAAGGGACTATCCCCAAACGCTGAAGGAGCGCCCTGAGCCGAGTAAGCAGGTTCTTACGGGTACACTGACCGCACTTGCATCTCTCATGAAGAGTTTGGGCTCTGCAGTCAACTCCGTTGCCGACATGTGTAGAGATGGCCTCATTGGCGTTCTGCAGCATCCAAGTTACACCGTCCAGGTCCACACATCGTCGTGCTTACGTGCCTTTGTCGTCGCATGTCCGCAACAGTTGATACCTGCTGTAACTATTTGTATGAACAGCGTCAATAGAGAGTTGGGTCAGCTCACGGGGCCGAGACCATCGCCACGGAAATGTGTTGGTCTAGCGAACGGCTTGTCCGCGGTACTGAGCACAACATCTTCTCAACCTCTCTACGGCTCTGTCGACGTCAACTCGAGAGTCTTGCAACAGGCTACCACGCTCCTCAAAAGTAGCAGCGGATCAGACCTCAGAATATCTAGCACCCAAATCCAGGTGGCCTGGATTCTGATCGGAGGTCTCATGACCCTTGGGCCCAACTTTGTCAAGATTCATCTTTCCCAGCTGCTACTTCTTTGGAAGAACGCCCTTCCTAAGCCTTTGAACAAAGACAGCATCGTCTCGCGCAATCTCCTCGACCTCTCATTTCTGACTCATGTACGCGAGTGCGCTCTTGGTTCGGTATTGTCCTTTTTGGAGTTCAACAGCCGCCTTTTGACGGCCGATGTAACCAAGCGTCTTGCAGCGATGCTTCAAAACACGACTCTGTTCCTCAACTCGTTGCCGGCCAAGAAGACGACTGAGGAAATGCAGCAGCGCCTTTTCCCTGCCTTGCAGCTCCACGATCTTGATCTCATGGTCCGCCGCCGCGTGCTGCAGTGCTATACCAAGCTGGTGAATCTCAGTCCTCCCGGCAGCTCTGAGATGCTCCTTCAGACGAACCTCCTCCCGTTGGCCGTCACGAGTTTTGCTGACCCAGACAACTACGGCCTTCCTACAAACAGCTTAAGTGCAAGCATTGCTAGCTCTGCCAGCACGTTCGAGAGCATCTGGGAAGTTGGGGACAATTCTGGATTTGGTGTCACAGGTCTGGCTCGCGGGCTGGACGTTAAACCACTGGCTGGAGAAGTCGGCGACAAGGGAAACCGGCATTGGACTTCAAAGCCGGGCCCTGAGTATGTCGCGGACTCTGTACTTCTCTCGCCCATCTGCAACGCCACTGAGCACGACTCGATATCGTTATATATAAGGAGAGATGGCAACGCAGACATGGAGGAGCTTCCTGACCCACCCGCCACCGAAGTCGTCAATGCTGCCGTGAGCCTGTTTGCCATTCTGCTCCCATTGCAGACGCCAAAGGTCCAGGAGAGCTTATTGGAACAGATTCAATCTTTCTTGTCGGCCGGTAGTTTGGTGCGGGATCCAGCGAGAAAGGCGGCCATGACAGTCAATATTGCCACTGCGCTCTTGGGTGCACTCAAGGTTGCTAACAAGGAGACGACGAGTCCTCCGGGCGATTTGAAGAGCGGGGCTGTAGAGAAGGCCCTGCAGGAGCTTCTTCACGTGAGTGGCTATCCTTGACACCATCACCGATTGAAAGCTAAATTTTCCAAGTCGTTCATCGTAGATTCCGATCAATACGTCCGTCACATTGCCGGCGAGGCTTTGGGTCGATTGAGTAGCAGTTCTGGCAACACCTTCACCACCAGTGAGATCAACTACCTGATTGATACTATCGTGGCCAACAGAGATCCGAATGTTCGTGCCGGTTGCGCCGTGTCTCTTGGGGCCATTCACTCACAACTGGGTGGTATGGCCGCTGGCTTCCATCTCAAGAGCATTCTTGGCATTCTCATGTCCTTGGCGAGTGATCCACACCCATCGGTCCACTTCTGGGCTTTGGACAGCTTGTCCAGAGTTGCAGATTCCGCCGGTCTGAGTTTCTCGGGCTTTGTAACCAGCACTCTGGGTATGATCGCGCAGCTATATGTGTCGGAGACGCACAACGAACAGGTTGCGTCGCTAGCGTCGTCTAATATCGAGACGGATCTTCCCACGCCTGCGGTTCTGGCTCGCTGTGTTGACAGCATCATCAACGTACTCGGTCCGGATTTGCAAGACCTGTCAAAGGCGCGCGACCTCATCATGGCCCTCATAACCCAATTTCAATCAGAGGAAGAGCTCTTGGTGTGTGTCGAAGGACTCCGGTGCGAGGAACATTTGTCGCTTTACGCACCCGGGCACATGGAATTTGGCGCCTACGTCAACCGGCTGCAACGAGACCTAGATTCATCATCCTTGCTAATCAGGGACATGGCGATTGACGGCTTGCACAACCTAATGCGCCGGAACGCCGAAGATATCATTCGCACCGCCAACCCAGGTCTAGAAGATACCATTTGGCTCATTCTCAACCAGAACCCTGACCTGGACGTCATTAATTCCATGATGCGCAACTGGCTACGTCAGACCGCCCTCTCCCATACTGAGGACTGGGTGCAGCGTTGCAATTCCGTGTTAACCAAGACTATCCGTCGGGTAGAGGAAAGCAGAGACCCAAAGACTCTGGCAAAACCCAAAGCTACCGCCACAAGCGGACTGCCGGATTTGCAGGATGATGAGGTCGCCGGCTTTGCGGCGGCTTCTGGCACCAAGGAGGAAGACCCGGCTGCAGTTGGTAGCTCCACGCAAGAGCTGCTGAATTGGCAAGTCCGTAGCTTCGCCATGGACCTTCTGTCTGAACTCCTCAATATTGTTGGTCACGAAGCAGCCATCCACGGCGACGACATTGCCCCGCAACAAGCACTCCAAACTCGCATTGCGGATATTGTGCGTATTGGGTTCACGGCTTCCACTGCTGGCGTGGCCCAGCTGCGTCTGCGAGGTTTGCACATCGTTGATCAAGTGCTCAAGACTTTTGGCAAGACGCCTGACCCTGATTTTCCTGAAGCCCCTTTGCTTGAGCAATATCAGGCGCAGATCGGGTCGGCTCTGACGCCTGCATTCGCGACCGACTCTAGCCCTGAACTTGCTGCTGAGGCCGTCTCGGTCTGTGCAACCTTTATATCAACGGGTATTGTGACCGATGTAGAACGCATGGGCCGCATCCTTAAGTTGCTTGTTCAAGCGCTCGAAAACTTCTCATCAGATGCTGAAACGGCTAGCATTGGCGACTTGAAAGGCCTGAGCAGCAATGCGCAGGTCATGGTCAAGATGGCCGTGTTTTCGGCGTGGGCAGAGTTGCAAATTGCCAGCAAGGAGCAGCGCTACCTGGTTGACGTTGTCAAGCCATATGTTGCGAAGCTGACGCCGCTGTGGCTAAGTAGCCTGAGGGAATTTGCGAGACTGCGCTTTGAACCTGATGTGCAGGCCAGTGGTGCGGTCACGGGAAGCCTGAGTGGCAGCTTGGATACGATTTATGCGGCACTGAATCGGGAGACGCTTTTGAAGGTAGTGTGCAACCTGACCCTGGTTTGCCGTCAGATTATTAACCTAGACTTAGTTTTACCAAGACTCGTGGCTCAATCTCGTCGACGCCATTGCCAGCTTGATTGACGAGGATTCTGAATTTGTTTTCGACGCCCTAGATGGCAAGACTGAAGTCGGCAACGATCGGGAGGATTCAAGCACTGCTCCAGTCAAGAAGCCAGCCGCTGACATCAACTACCGCGATGAGCCCGTTGCCTTCTTCTTCGTCTTGTTCGGTCTCGCATTTGAAGCATTGGTCACCAGCGGCCGTCCTTCGTCCAGTGATACCAAGACGCAGAGCGCGCAGACGCTCGAAATACTGAGAGCCCTTAAGAACATTCTCAAGCCTAGCGTCTCTGGCCATGCGATCTACCAAGAGGTTGTGTTTTCGGAAACAATGGATATGCTGGACCGCCTCGTCCTCACCGAGGGTCTTGAGGTGCAGGAGGTCATTGTTGAGATTGCGCGAAATCTGTGCATGGGTCATCCGAGTGCGCAGAGAGATCCTGCTCCTGATGGCGATGAAACACTGTCGGATGACATTGAGCAGCTATTTGAGCTAACGCGCATCATTGTCCTTGTGTTGGCAGGCTTGGTGCCAGGGATAGGCGACAACAACACTCAAGGTACGTCGAACATACTGTTTTGGCATCGATAGAAACTCAAATCTCCACAGCCCGCCACGCCCTCACAGACGAGTCCACTACCCTCATCAACCACGGCCTCGCTGCCCTGGTTGACGCTGCAGGCGTTTTTCCTTCCATCATCCGCACCGATCTGCACGCTTGCCTTCTCCAGATTTTCGTCACCATTCTCTCCACGCCCTCGACTCAATCGCTTGTCGTCCCACAAGTTTTACCGATCTTCCGGCGTTTCGTTGCCAGCCTGTCGGCCTCTTACAATCCGGAGAACCCGTTGCAAGAAGAGACGCAGGGCCAGCTGCGCAGCACGTTGGACCGCTTCCTACTCATCATAAAAAATGCACGAAAGCGTGAGTTCGAAGCCGCAGCCCAGTGCGAAAAGAATACTGTGCTGGCAAGTACAATTCTCCTGTCATCAACCGCCAACGTGTTCGACCCTTCCGACCAACTCCTGGCACGCTTTATCAACGAGCTTGTCGACTGCCTCGGCAACCGCGTCACGAGCAAAGTTGCCGCCAACTGCTGCCGTTCGCTCCTGCTGCTCCCCAAAAATAAAGCCAGCGGCGACGCCACAAAATCATCCGACCACAGCGGGCCGGCCGCAACGGCCACCGCTATCTCCAAACTTCTCCTTCCCCACCTCATCCCCTTCCTCACGCACCCCACCGCCCTCGAAGGCCTCGACGACTCACGTAGTCTCGTCGCACACTCACTCACGCTCGTTCCATCAACTCTTCCGCCGTCCAGCATTCCCGCAGCCGTCGCGCTCATCCTACCCTCCCTCCTGGCCCGCGCGAAGAGCGAGGGCGCGCCCGTGTGGAGCGAGACGGCAGATCGCCTTGTCGAACTTGCGGGCATCGACAGCGTGGCTTTTAGAGGCGTCGTTGCGGGGCTGCAACCTGAGGTCAGGACGTTCATGGAGGAGGTTGTCAGGAGTGGTCAGAGTGCGAAGGCGAGAGAGGAGGGCGCGGGGAGCGAGGAAGACGATAGGGGCGGCCAGCCAAGCATTGAGCTGAAGATGGATTTCGCGGCATAGTCTGGTTGGTTCTGAGGGGTAGCTTATGGACAGAGGACAGAAGAGGTGAGAGGTTGGCATGGGGGAAGTTGTAAGATTGATATATACTATTATGTTGTCATGTCGTTGACACCCACAAGGGTCAACACTTTTCTCTTCTTCGCCTTCTTCTTCTTTTTATTATTCTTCTTCCTCTTCTTCTTCTCCTTGTTCTCCTTCATTGTTCGTGGTCATCCCTTTCGTCGTGCCTTGAAATCAGCGTTGACATCAATTTCTCCTGTACGTTCTCACTACTGGCTCGTGTCAATAAAAGGCGAATGCGAGTGGCCAGCAATTCAACGCCACTATTCCGTCAATCCCGTTGCGTCGTGTAAATTCTGCTTGCGTTGGAACACACTACCTAGTTGCGTCGCTCTCATGCCGACTCAAAGTTAGCCCTTTTGGTAAGTGCTACCACTCTAAGTGATAGTCCTATTATGCTGCAGTAGTGGACAGTTGCTTCGACGGCTTTAGATGGTGCAGTCATCGATTGCTCTCTATCCGTCCGGAGGAATCCCAGCTGCCAATGAAGCCATCTTTCTATCGGTAACCCTACCGACAACTCAGCCACTGCAGCCTTCCATAGCTGGACCAGTCGAGACAATCGTGTGGTGAAATATTGTGCTGCATATAATTTTCAGTACTCAGTAGTCGAGCCCATTAAACGGCTGCAGCAGTTCACCAAGTCGAGAGAACACACGTCCTCACTGGGTGCCTACCACGCAATACGATTGGCCCGATCATGCGATATTTTCTGATCTAAGTAAGCGATGCCGAACTTGAGAAAGCGCGGCCGCGTCTTGAGTCGGTTCGCTGTTGTCGGGACAATAATGCGTTATCAACATCCGGTGTTCTCAAAGAAAGAGGGTATGGATATCAAGGGCCTGGATAGGTCCGTGGGCGGCTCAACCCCTGGCGAACCACACGGGACGGACCGACCCGTGCAATCGTTTTCTTTCTCCTTCTCCAATTCTCGTACCACGCTTCTCTTTTCCAAGCAGGTCGGGGAAATTTTATTTCTGCTGATTCGTATGGGACCAGGAGGGGCGAGGGTTCAAGTTTTGACATCTTGTACAGGCGAGGGGTGGTGCAAACT